>CAUYSK010080690.1:0-13706 GCA_963575035.1 Avahi laniger
GTACACAAAGAGTGTAATGTGCACCACGCAATGGGATGGACATATTTGAAACCTGGACTGAGGGGGGGAGGGGGGGCAAGGGCAACACACGTAACCTAAACATCTGTACCCTCATATTATGCTGAAATAAAAAAAAAAAAATATGGGCTTGGGGTCTGAGTCCAGATCTGATATTTTGGTAGCTGTCTTCCTCATATCTGCATTTCCTTTATGGAACACAGCATCCTCACTACCTAAATCAGTAGGCCTGTCAAATGGGAAAGAGAGAAACTTTTTTCTCATTTAAGCCATTTTATTTTTGGATCACTGTCATAGCATTTGGTCTTTTCCTTAATACATAAATTAAAACCAGAATCAGGGCATTACATTAACAAAAAGTATGTAGGAAAACATACTACTGGAATACTACTGACCCCTGTTATGAGAACAAAACAAATGATAAAACTGTTGCCTACAATAACCTGCAGAACTAGGTACCCACAAAAAGTCCACAGACCCAGGAAAAGTAGATGAAAAATGCTACAACATTGTGTGTCGGTGGTTCTTTGTTGTGTTTACTCAGGCAAGAATTGGCTAGTTTGTAAGCAACGATGGAAGGAAATAAAGCAGAGACCAGGCGCAGTGGCTCACGCCTATAATCCCAGCACTTTGGGAGGCCGAGGAGAGAGGATTGCTTGAGGCCAGCAGTTCAATACCAGCCTAAAAACATAGCAAGACCCCATCTCTACAAAATATTAAAAAATTAGCTGGGCATGGTGGCATGTGCCTGTAGTCCCAGCTGAGGCAGAGGATTCCCTGAGCCCAGGCATTCGAGGATGCATTGAGCTATGACAGGGCCATTGCACTTGAGCCTGGGTGACAGAGAGGGAAGAGAGGAAAGAAAAGAACGAAGAAATGTGAAGCCTTGCAGCCAACTACTTCAATATCCCACATTTAACACCTTTCTCAAAGGATTTCTTTTAATGTTTCTTGACAAAATGAAGGGACCCATATCTATAGATAAGATTAGATTAAGGATGCTACCATCCCACTAATGTCTGTTGTAGAAAGTTTCAAGACAGTGGCCATTAAAATAATTAACAAGGATGTGCCATTGGGTGCACACAACAGAAATAAATAAGGCAGGCTTATGAACTACATCCGACAAAGAACTTTGGTGTAACTACCAGCACATAGAACTGAATGGAGATAAACATAAGATTCTGTTTTTGACAGAACTGTATTTGTCAAAGAAATTACAAGCTAACCCACAAAAGCCTGTGACTGTGTAACTTATAAGCTGCCAAACCTGCACTTGCAGAAACAGGCTATGAAAACTGTATACCTCGCAAAATGGACAAACTTTCAACACCAACTTCGGATGTGGCCATGGAGATTGATGTAAGGAAGAAACACCCAGACAGGAAAGACAGGGATCATAATGCAATGAACATAGGCATTCTTAACAGAAAGCAGGACTAAGGATATTACTCCACGGCAAGGCATCATCATTCCTGCCCAGCACTGTTCTCAACCAGAGAGTGTTTCTCTGGTTTTTGTTTGTTTTCCCAATGGGAGATTTTATGAATGTTTTCCTGTTTCTGATACACCACAATATGTTGGGTATATGTTGGGTATGTGTGGGAGCGACAGAGGAGAAGATAACTGTGTTTTGTTTATAGGTCACTAGACTTGCAGATCTGACAGAAAGTACTGTACCTCTCAGGGAACTTAGGTTAATGCAACAAATGGAGGCACCTTGGGTTGTCTCCCTTGAGAAATGGAGGTAGGAGTGTTTTCAACAGGTAGGTTGAAAGATGCACATGGATATTTAGTTGGCCAGAGTGGCAGACTGTGGTAGACTATTTGTCATTTGTTTCCCTCTTCTTCCTAGCCAAATGGTCATCCAGCCTGAGACTCTATTTCCCAATATCCTTTGATGCCAAGTGATCCTACCCATGGAATGTAAACTTAAGTGATACATGCAATATTTGCCTCACTTGTTTAAAAGGAAATTCTTTTCCCTGGATTTCGTCTGCCTCCCCTTCTTCCAGGCTGGAATATCTTCTTCACAATGACCTGGCTTTGATCACACAGATTAGGACAAAGCCCTGAAGAATGGTAAAGCAAAAAGATCGAAAGATTCTGGATTCCAGAACATCTTACCACCTGCTCAGATTTTGTGACAGCAACTACACTTAATCTATACCCTAATATATGCCCTCCCCTCAGGCTATTTTCAAAAAAAGCACCCTCTGTCTCTGTGTTCCAAACCCTCGGGGGCTTCCCATCTTATTCAGTAAAATTGTCTTACGATGGCCTATAAAATGACATTATACAATATGGACCTTCCATAACTTCTCTGATCTTATCTCGTCAACTCTGCCCACTCCAATTATACTTATTTCCTTTTTATTCCTCAAACACACCAAATATATTTCTGCCTCAGGGCCTTTGCACTCATCATTCCTTCAAACACTCTTCTCTCCAGATATCCACATGATTCCTTCACCTCCTTTGGGTCTTGACTCAAAATACCAACTTCTCAATTAGGCCTTTTCTGGACACACTATTATATTATTAAACATGAAATGTCCAATTTTGAATCAAAAGTGTACTTTATTATATCTCAAACAAGAAGGAGTACAATTGATCAAAGTATGTGCCTAAACTATCAACACAGTTTTACCATCTTTAATGGTAACTTGTTTATGCCAGCAGCGAAGCCTATAGAGTGAGTGGCCATGAAATCAAGAAAGCTGTTTTCCACAGCTTCTTGACAATTGAATATTTTTCCTTGCAAGAAGTGGTTCGAAGCCTGGAAGAAGTTGTAGTCAGTTGGTGCAAGGTCTGGTGAATACGGTGGATGACAGAGAGTTTCCAAGTCCAGTTGCTATAATTTGAGCAGCATTGTTTATGTGACAATGTTGTCTTGCAAGAGGACTGGCCTATCTCTATTGACCAGTCTCAGCTGCTTAACTGCAAGTATCCTCATCATTTCATCCAATTTGTTGCAGTACACATCCTCTATAATCAGTTGACCGAGTTTCATGAAGCTGTAGTGGATAATACCACCACTGGACTACAAGACATCATTAGCGTTTTTGGATGAATGTTAGGTTTTGGACTGTGTTTCAGCACTTCATCTTTATACAACCATTGTGCCTAATGTTTGCGATGGCCAAAAACAATCCATTTTTCATCACATGTAACAATATGGCATAGAAATTGTTTTCCTTGATGTTGTGACAGCAAAGAAACGCAAGCTTCGAGACGATTTCCCTTCTGATGCTCATTTAATTCATGTGGAACCCATCTATCCAGCTTCTTTACCTCGTCCATTTCAAATGGTCCAACATTGTTGGAATAGTAATGTCAAACTTTGCTGCTAATTCACGTATAGGTTGAGATGGATTCACTTCCACTGTAGCTTTCAGCTTATGATTATCCACCTTGGTCTCACGTCACCTCATATGGCTCATTTTCAAGATTAAAATCACCAGAATAGCACTTCTCAGACCATCAATGTACTGTGCGTTCATTAGCCACATCCTTCCCAAACACTTTGTTGATATTTCAATCTGTCTGAGTTACACTGATTCCACGACAGAACTCATATTTGAAAATAACATGAATTTTTGACTTATTCATGGTTTCACAAAAATTGCTCTAAAAAAACTTTTGAAAGATAATCACAAGCCAAAACGTGTGTTTGAAACAATGAGGATAAAAATAGAAGTGTCAAAGTGAAATGTCAGAGAGATCAACTGTCAAACTTAAACTTAGTAACTTAAGAAAATCGGACATTTCATACTTAACCTAATAAAATAGTAACCAACTCTCTACTCCTGACACACTCTCTTTCCTTGTTTATTTTTTTCCTCTGCACTTATCTGTACCTAACAAACTAAAGATTTTACTTACTGATTAGTCTTTATTATTTTCTCTTCACTAAAATGTAAGCTCCATGAAGGAAGAAAATTCTGACTACTCTGTTCTTGCTATATTCCCACTGCCTGGCACACAGTAGGTATTCAACTTATTATTTAAGGAATATTTAATAAATTAATATTAAAGATTTCATAAACATTAACTATTATTTTTCTCATACTTAAACTCAATTAACTTGGAGAAAGGAATTATTACACTGATACATTGAAAAGAGACATGTATCAATGAACTTCGGTGATAAAATTCCTTTAACAGTATAAGTTCAAGGTCTATTAAGAGTTTCTTCTACCCTTAACTCTTGTACCCTGCTGTGCTTTTTGTTCTACTGTTGCTCATCTTCTCTTAATCCATCCCTCAGTATTACCTCCTAAATAGAAAAATACATGTATAGATATATACAGAGTGCTGCTGATAAATCTGTTTTTCATCCCTTCCACCCACCCCCCGCCAAAAAAAAAAAACAGAAAAGAAGAAATATTTCTATATATTGGTAGAAGAAAAACATTGAAAGAATGGACTAAAGGAAAAGCAGAGCAGGTAAAAAGGAGAAAGGGAGAAAAATTCAGAGGACTCTCAGAGTCAAAGGGGATCTCTGATACTCTTCTCATAAACTATTCTTTCCCAGCTATATGTAGGAAGCAACTGCTACTTGGCTCCAGCCAATCCTTGCTACCTAACATGATTAGAGGCTTCTAAATTTTGAAGAGGAAGTTGGAAGTATTTTTCTCCCTAAAGGTGAAATCTTCTTAATTTTAGACATCACCAACTAGTTAAAAAACAAAAACAAAACAAAACATGTATACTTCAAAACCAAATTCAATGACACAGCAAATTCATTCTGAGGGCTAACACAGTGCAAAATCTCTGACTTACACAGATTCTTATACCACTCATGAACCAGAAAAACCCTGGTCTGTCCTCTCTCAAGACTAAAGAAGTTGCAGGAAGAGCTTCTTTCCTTTTACCTTGATGATAGATAGGAAACTTCACTACAAGGAACTCTCTGCACCCTTCAAGACCTGAGAGTTTCACAGCCCTCCTGCACAGTCTGCTGGCTGGCTCAGAACCTTTCACTTTAATCTAAGCTTTTGAAGCTATAGGAATCATCTGACTTACCTGAGACTGAATTACTCACTCCATTCTCCTGGATCTGGCAAAGTGGCATAAAACTGAAATTATCTGGAAGTCTATACAAATAGGTTCCTTTCTGGGCCATTTCCTGGGTCACTAAGAGAGAATCCAGTTGAGTAAACTACCAACTTCAACCCAAAGAAGCAAGAAAGAAACTCCAAACAGGAAATGACTCCAATACTAAATGAGAAACACAGCTGAAAAGCCCTGAGGGACAAGAAGGGATTTCTCTGCCAATTAAACCTGATAGGGTGAACAATCTGACAACTACCTTGTAATACCTTAGGAAAATTTAGTTTACTCTCAAAGAAACAAAGTCATTAACCAATCTGAAAGACATTCATGGTCCTCTAGCACTACTCTGTCCAACACGGTGGCCACTATCAACTTGTGGCTACTAAACAATTGAAATGTGACTAGTATTACTGAGAAACTGAATTTTTAATTTTATTTAATTCTAAATTAATTTAAATTTAAATCCAAATGCTGAAGCAGTATAAAATATTTTCTCATTAAACACAGCTTTATTATTTTGATATCACTAAATTTTACTTTAATCATTAAAAATGTAGAGTACTAAACAGAAAGTGTGTGAACTAAGATATGCTATAAAAGTATACAAAGGATTTTAAAGACTTAGTACAAAAAAAGAATGTAAATATGTCATTACCATGTTTTTATATTGATCACATCTTGAAATTATATTTTTGATATACTGAGTTACATTATTAAAATTAATTTTACGTGTTTATTTTTACTTTTTTTAATGCAGCTACTACGAAATTTTAAATTACACGGCTCACACATTTCTATTGGATAGCATAGTCTAGGAATACCAAGCCATCCCTTTAATTGCTAAGAGTATAGTAACTGCCTCAGAAATAGTGACAGGTACGTAAAACCATGCATAACTTCTAAGACTACAGGGTTGCTCACTCCCATCAGATCAGCTGAGAGACATCGAATATCCACAAAGGAGAGTTCAGGCATGGATATCTGGAAAAATGTGGGAGATGCTCCTGCACTATCTACAGTGGTCCTAAAACAAGAGCTAACCGCCTTGAATGCAGTCAGAATTCATGAGTGCTTCAGAACTTAAAAGAGGATGTGGAACCACCTGAAACTAAGAGGCACAGGTCCGAGGTCCCTCAAGATGAGCTGGAGACCACAGGGGACTATCAGATTCTCCCACAGAAATCAAGAAATAGCCTTGACTCTTGAATTATGAACTCATAGATGCCCTGAAGATGTTCTTTCTCTTAAGGCAGAATAACGGAGTTGAACAAACTGGAGACTCCAGACACTCCCCTTGTCAACCTAAAGAATTAAGGGACCACTTCCATCAACTATGAAAGCAACAGCTCCAGTTCCTGAATTCTACTCTCAAGTTAGCAACCATGGGACAAATGAGCTCAGAGCCCGTAAAACTGACAGTCCAAATCATGATATCCAAAAGACACTGCATCAGGCAAAAATTGCCTACGGACCACTTTACCCTTAAAAATCCCTTAGAAAGGCCCCATGTTAGCAAATGACATATCATGCTCATTAAGTACAACATAATCATTTTTTCTTCCAGTTTTAGGAAAAAATTCAGTTTCTTTAGCTGAACACTAGATAATGTAATAAACTTGCATTCGGGGGCCATATTGTACAAAAAATATACACACCTTTAAACATTCATTCAATGTAGTGAGAGACTCACATTATGATAGACATATGAGAACTGACACCAAATGAAGGAACAGCAGATTTACACCCAACTAGATGAGGGGCTCACGCTATGACAGATATGTGGGAACTGAAACTAACATTTTGGATCCAGGCCTAACTGAGGGAAAAACATCTGACATGTATAATTAAATTCAAGTATGTTACATAGGAATATGATGGGAACAGAAAGATTTTCTGGATCCAGAAGGAGGTTAACTTAATACATTTAATACTAGCTAGTCTAATTTTGTTTTTTCTTGGGACTTCTTTAAAGGAATATGCAGGAAATCCAAAACAGGAGTGACCTTAGAAGCCTTCAGAATGCTGTTTTCTTGTGAACAACAAAGGATTCTTACAACAGTCATGTTCTGTAGCAGACTGAGAGTAGGAAGATGCGTTTCTAGATGGAAGGTATACTCAGGTGCCACTTTTCCTGAGTCCCACTCATTTGTGGTACAGGAGAACTCCAATCCACATAGTCTCTGGCCCTTAATAGTCTTTGAGCTAATCTTGACCAATAAACTGAAAACAATCTGCTATATGGTATAAATTCTGGCCACCTGAGTTGGTTAGGTCTGCACTGGTTGGTTCAGTGTGAATATCCAAGCTATGGTCTTATTTCTTGATTTACATTCAATCCCCTTCTTCGTTATCTGAGACCCTGACACCCTGCCTATCTTTGTAAGTTCCGTCTTGCAGGGGCTAAACATGCTCAGTCACTGGATTATATCCTGTCCTAAATTGGCCAAGCCACCTGTCACTTGCCTGACTCTAGAGATCACCACCACTCAGATCACTTTTAAACTTTTGCCTTACAATCTTTCACATGTACAATACAATTTTCATCAGTAACAGCTCTCACAGCAAAGCTGGGCTCATCAGAATCATTACAGTAGAGAGGGCAAATAAAATAAGGAAAATTACTTGTCTAGAAACTTTTGCCAACACTCCTCACTCATCGAAATGGACTCCTAAGGGCCAGCCTATGCCATATTGCATGAATTATAGAAATATTTAAGAAAAGAATAGATTACTAAATTTTTTTCTTTGGGGAAGAGAGGGAGAAGGGAGATCTTCCAAAGTAAAGATAGTAAGAATAGCTTAATATACTAGTTATATTTTAAAAATCTACATGTTTCTCTGTTGATAATACCAAAAATAGACCAAATAGCGACATAAAATAAAAACCAAATATAGTTGCTGAAAATTTTTTGGCACACCTACTCTGGCACCAGCAGCTTTAATGATGCTACTTAATGTAATTCTCATAAAAATATGAAAGAACTACTATTACTTCATTTTACAGGTGAGGAAAATAAGGAGCAGAAAGTTTATATAACTTATCCCAGGTCACACAGTAAGGAAATAATGGAACAGCACAAAAAACTCAAAGGTGTCAAACTCCATGGCCTATATTTGCACCTGCCTAATTCTAAAGTCCACACCTAAATTGCTATAGGAAATAGGTTCAGTGATCATCAAGCCATGAGATAAATGTGCCTCTATCAAAAGAAAAACTGAAATCAGAACGCAACATTCATGAAAAAAAAAATCACTTAATAAATTAATTACATTCAATTTCCCAGGTAATTAATATTATTTCCTAATTACGAAATTCTCAAATTTCTCACCCCACATTCATACAAACAAAAGTTTTAAAGGCACTGTTCTCTTCAATTTCTTTAAAATCTGTGTTTATATAGTCGTTGTCTATTAAAACGGAAATGCATTATTAGTAATCTTAGAACCGACATTTACATTAAGTACGCATTCTCAAAAAAAGAACATTATTAATTTTGGACAATTATGTCAATACAATAGAAAATCCATAACAAAAGCAATTTTTAAACATAATATAGAAGAGATCACTGAGAGTATTTCCACGGTTCGCTAACTACATGAGAATAAAATAAAGAAACAGAGAAAGAACTTTTACTGCTCATTACGTGACACTTCATGAAAGCTGCCTCTGATACCACAAACTTTTAAGGAACACATGCTATAAAACAAACCTGTCAGAAACATAATACAGAATGCCTTCAAATATGTCATGTTTTTACACTTAACAACTTCGGAACAGCTAAAATTACCCAAAATGAGTTACTCTTCTTAACAGGAGGAGAAATTGAAAAACCACAGTCATCATCTACTACATAGTTCTGGGACATGCTCAGCATTTCTCAAAATATTTCTTCTTATGGGTTATATCAACAGAAAACAAAGCTCAGAACCAGAATAAAAAGAATTATAATACTCTTCCTGAAAAATATTCCAAGAAATAATGTTTTCTTGACATCCCATGCTTTCTTGCTTTCTTTAGTCTATCAGTAACTTTTATATCAGACAGACCTGGATTCTAGTTCAGACTGTGTAAGCCTCACATTTCTCAAATGAAAATAATATTATAATTTCTAGCTCAAAGGCAAGGCTTGAAAAGGTAATATATACAAAGCACTAAACATGGAATTTGGTGCTCAATAAATAGCTTACACTGTAATTTTATATCAATTTTTAAAGATGACTTCATTTGAAATGTCTATTCAAAATAATACAACTAAAGTAAATAGGCCATTATTACAAGTTTCAATTGCATGGCTTGAAAAATATTTTCATTTACAGCCCATAGGACCTTAAAAGGAGAGGGGGTGGCTTCTAATTAAAATATTCTTACGGTGTTAGGGAAAACCAGGAAAAATACCAGTGAATATTTCAACTAGTCAAAGAATTTTTCTACTGATTTTACTCTTTATTGACATTTCCCTGGCTCCCCCTGCCTAGAGGACTACTTTAGAACTGTATCATCAAAATTTGACCCTTCACAAGAATTTTCATTTTATGTTATCATTATACTTTGACAAAATGATTATTTACAGAAAAGGGCTGGTGACGGCCTACATTCTAACCTTATCTGTCTGAGGAAAAAAACTAATTTTCAGTCTTAAACTAAACCTAAGTAAGGATGACGGTGTTCTAAAAATCTGGGGTTCTCAATTCCAAAAAGACAAAAGTGATGGTAAAGGCTTCTAAGGTCTTAAATTGTGATTGCCAATAAGCCCTCACTTACTGGCAATTTGAGGACATCAAAGAGCAGGTGTCAGTTATCACTGCTCTGAAAACAATCATGAATGAAGCAGCTGCATCCTACAAGGCAACTTCAAGGGGATTTCAATAAAGGAATACTTATTCTTTTTCATATTAAATTAAGAGCTATAGCAAAAGGACATTTCACAACACTTAAAAGAAATGTTCTCTGATAGAGACCTAATGCTATAAAAGGAAAGATGCTATAATTTTCTCAGAATGGTTTCTCAGCTGAGAGATAGTTCATAAAGTTTAATCAAAATAAGAACTATAAAATAAGGAGTTTTTCAAGTAGGAGATATCTTTTTATGGTTTAACATGCCTGATACCTTTATATTTCTGTAAAGAAAAAAGAGGGTACTTTTTATTTTAAATGTAGCACATCACTGATAACCAAGTAGGTATGTGCTAAAAACTGCCAATCTTTAAAAATAAAATGGTGAAACCCACTGAAGAGTTGCTTTACTTTATTCCTTCTGAAAAACCTAGACCTAACAACTTGTGCTTTGTAACTTTTCTGAAAAACCACTGAGTCCATTAAGAATGCTTTCTTCTGTACCACTCCACTTCTTACTTCTGTTCATTTCTAAACCTTCTTCCTGACAAACAACTGATGACAAAAACACTACTCCCTTTAAGTTTATACGCCCCCATCTCCATCCATTTATTTAAACACATACATGTACATATAAAAAAATTCATTTTTAAGCAGTTTTTTCTCAATACCTAGAATCAAAGCAAAGGAAATCTGTGCCCTTTCTATTCCCTTAAAAACTTCCCACTCTCAAGTGTCTATATTTACAGTAAACAAAGTGAAAACATAAGACAACAAAAAATTAAGGAGGTAACCAAAGATATATGCATAATTTTTACATCTCCTTTCAGTGTCAACTCCAAGCAAACAAAGGGCTTATCTGTTTTACATATGGCATACTGCAGGGTCTGTTTCACTCTATAGGAACATTAACTAATCTAGGCTAGTTCACAGCTCACTAGCATTGTACTACACTTTTCACAGAAGTCTTACTGGCCATCAAATTGGTACTA
Organism: Avahi laniger; assembly: GCA_963575035.1. Taxonomy (NCBI): domain Eukaryota; kingdom Metazoa; phylum Chordata; class Mammalia; order Primates; family Indriidae; genus Avahi; species Avahi laniger. The sequence continues at coordinate 10,903 of CAUYSK010080690.1, forward strand.
ACTGATCAACACTAGGGTGATCACATGGCAGAAATACTCTCCAGGGATTAGGGGGATGGGGGGGCAAATCTACAACTAAAGGACACCGGGAGCACTAAAGGGAGGGAAGGGCATGCCTTTAACCTGCATTTGGGTGAGGCAAAGACATAAAAGTGTAACTAGAATGTTTGTACCCTCACAATACCTTGGAATAATAAAAAAAATAAAATAAAAAAAAAAAGACGGGGCTTGAAAGCTTTGACAGGCGAGCGGGCTGACCGTGCAACTGCGCATGCGCCCCTCGCTGTCACAATGACAGGGACCATTGCCTAGAGGTGCGTCCCTGTGGCGGGAGCCCTCTGCGGCCAGGCAAGGCGCCTCCATGTCAGGGTTTGGTCTGTGCTCCTGAGGAGGCCAGGATCGTCCGCGCTTCCTAGGAGCAGAGGAGGAGCATGCTGAAGGCCCAGGGTGCTGAGGAAGCCTTCGTGGCACCATCCAAGACGTACCGTGGGATCCACGGATGGTCCACCTATCTCCGCCTCAGGCCCGTCTGCTGGCTGTGTACGTGAGTCTCCTCGAGAGTCCAAAGTCGTGGCTCATGAGACCCAGAAGGCTGGACTACCCGTGTGCCCCTCTGTTCCCAGGGGTCGTCCCTCGCCAGCCGCCTAGCCCCACTGCATCAGGACCTGCCTACGTGCCTGTGTCTTGTGAGAGAAAGAGACAGAGAGAGAGAGAGAGACAGAGACAGAGACAGAGACAGAGAAAGATTGTATGTATGTGTGTTCTCAGGTGGGAACAAATCATCAGGACTGTGAGCCTCAGGGCTCCCTGAGGTCACCTTTCCTGGTGGTGACGTACTCCGGGCAGTTCCACTTGGGCTGTGGGGCTGGGTGCCTTTCGTTTTCCCTGGGGTTCCTGCGTCGGGGTGGCATGGTCTGGTACCGTCATGGGGGGGGTGTGGGGAGCACCTCCTGAGACTGGCAAGAGTAGGAACGAGCTCCACGACAGGAGATGAGCCACCCTTCCCATCCAAAGAGGACGACAGCCAAGCTGACGACGACCACCACCTCACCGGGAACTCTGGATGCGTGGGAGAGGCGTGCGGAGAAGGGAAGGAGGGAGGTTCTAGCACCCTTTGGCCCCCTGCCCTAGGTACGGTCACACCTACCTCCTCTGACTGAGGCTGGATGGTGCAGAAGCAGAGGCTACGGTGGGAGAGCATCTTTCCCACCACAGGGGCTTTCCGGCTCAGGGAACTATCCAAGGCAACATCCCCGTGGCGGTTGGGAGAGCACTCTCTTGCCTGGGTGCCAACTTGTAGACGGACACCGTGCACCTGCACCTTTTCTCATCGTCGATGGTTTCCCAGGGCCTGGACCTTTCTTCTGGATGAACCTTATGCGCCAGCACCTTTCCCACTCCATCAAGGGCGGCATTGCCGGGCATCCACTGCGTGAGGCTTTCCTTGTCCACAGTGCCTTCTTAGTGACTGGGGAGGCCTGATGTCCATGCCTGTCCGCCCAGCCATTGCTTCTGGACGAACCCTATGTGCCAGCAACTTTCCCGCTCCATCAGGGCGGCATTGCCGGGCATCCACTGCATGAGGCTTTCCTTGTCCACAGTGCCTTCTTAGTGACTGGGAAGGCCTGTTTTCCATGCCCGTCCACCCAGCCATTTCTTCTGCCAGCAAGGGAACCAAGCCTTGGTGTTAGTGCCCCATCGGTGGGCCCCACGATTCCCACGGGCTGAGCGGTAGCACACCTTGCCTGGTCTTTGCCTTCTAAGGAAGATGCTGTTTGACTTGGCGTCCGCTTTCCTTTCCTTCCTTTCTTGGGCGGGATATACTCTTGGCGTGTTCCTGGGCAAGTGTGGGACAGGGGTGGGCCTGCCAGGAGCCATTGTCTGTCACCTGTTGCACTGAGCGGGTGGGGGCAGAGGAGGAGGGACTGAGGTTTGCGTGGGTGTGGGCGGGGTGGTGCCCGTGTTCCCATTCACTTGGCTGAGGTTAGCGGGGTGAGCGCACTTGCTGGGCTAACCCTTTCCTCTTTTGGCAAGAATGCCCAGTCTTGCCCAGGCCTCCAGGAGGGGGCCTGTCCACATGAGTGGTCCTAGGTAGGCTCAGTTTTCCCTAGACTCTTCCGGGGCCCTCAGGGCCCCTGGAAAGAGTGCCTTCTCCTCAGGGTCAGTCTTGGAGAGGGTGGATCCCGATCACGAAACACCCTCTCCCTCCCTGAGCCCTGCTGAATTGTCAGTGCTTAGCCAGGCACCCCGGTGGGCACACTTGCTGTCCCTGGGACTTGCCTCCTCCACCTTTTCGACTACCCTGAATAGAAGTGGGGACTGGCAGCACCCCCTGGAGATTAGATCAGGGCAGTACCTGGTGGGCCCGGATCCAACAGGGGCACTGTACACCTAAGTCGGTGAACTCTTACCTGGCACCTGTCCTCGGGGCCCAAGGTAACTCCCTGTGCCCCCTCGCCACATCCCTGGGCTACATCCTCTGCTCACCAGACTTCATCCCCGCGGCAGTGGGCAGTCACTCCTGTTCCCAGTGTCTCATGCCAGTTCAGATCTCAGGAGCAGGGATCCGAATGTTCACCTCTGGCCCTGAGGCCCGCCCTCCACAGGGAGCTGGGAACTCACAGAGATCTCTCTGCCCAAAGGAGTCCTCAGTACAGAACCGGGAGGGTGTGCCTCTCGGTCGTGATCCTGGTGCCGGTCAGGGTCTCTGTCCGGCGCAGCCTCCTTCCGCCAACCAGCACATCCCAGCCAGTGAGGTCTCTCCCGGCAATCCAGTGCCGCTGCCGCCTGTCTGCACCAGGCCC
>CAUYSK010080692.1:0-29154 GCA_963575035.1 Avahi laniger
TGCCTGTAGTCCCAGCTACTTGGGAGGCTGAGGCAGTAGGATCGCTTGAGCCCAGGAGTCTGAGGTTGCTGTGAGCTAGGCTGACGCCACGGCACTCACTCTAGCCAGGGCAACAAAGTGAGACTCTGTCTCAAAAAAAAAGAAAAAAAAAGAATAGACACTTAGATTGATGAAACATAATAGAGATGCCAGCAGTAGACCACACATATGTGGCCAACTAATTTTGACAAAAATGCAAAGGAAATTCAGTGAGAAAAAAACAGTAAAATCTTTAGTGTAATTTTTAAAATTATAGCAGGGAAAAAAGAAACATGAAAAAGAGGTTAAGAGAAATAGAGACTAGAATGAGATGTCTAACATATGTCTAGTCACAGTTGCAAAAGAAGAGATTAGAGGAAATGGTGAGAATAAATATTTGAAAGATTAATAGTATTTTCTACTTATAAAATATATGGATCTATACAAATATTAAATTTATTGTTAATATCAAGCATGCTAATTCAAGAGAAATCCACTTTGAAGTGAAAAAATAGGATATTAAATTAAAAAGAGGATATCTTAAAAGCAGCTAGAGATAAAAGGTCACCTACTAGGAACAATTAGTGTGATGTAAGACTTATTAACAGTAACAATGGTAGCCAAAAAATAGTAGAAGAATGTCAAGGTAGAGTGTTGAGAAAAAATAGCTCTCAACCTATCTATTAATAGTTGATGCAATTATCAGTCAGTTTTCTCCATGATACAGCAACAAACATTTCCCCAAATCTCTAGTTTAAGCAAAGTTTTATTTCTTGCCTAATTGCATATGGGCTGCTAATTGGCTCCTGATGTGCTAGCTCTGGTTCCTGTGTCATCTTCTTTATGGCATCCAGCTATAGGAGATATCCTTATTTGAAAAATGCATTTCTCATGACAAAAGAAAAGGAACGGTGGCAGAACAATATAATGACTCTTAAAGCTTCTGCTAGGCCTGGCACACATCACTCTCACATTCTATTGGCCAACAGAGATCTCATGAACAAGATGGATATCTAGGGGGAAGGGAAGTATGCTCCTCCCTCAGGAGGATGCAGCAAATTATAAGGCAATAAGCCAGTGTCTATAGTATTCTTATAGAGCAAATAATTAGGAACAATAACATAGTGTACCATGGTTTAGTATTGTATACCTACACAGATCTTACCTTTCAAGAACAAAGCAAAAGAAATAATTTTCAGATAAATAAAAGTGGGGGTGGATTTTACCACTCATAAATCTTCACAAAAGGAAATTCTAAAAATTATACCTCAGAAATGAAAGAAAATAATTATAAAAAGAAGATCTAAAAATGTAAGAACAAATGGTGAACAAATAAATGTGGACATGTAACAAAACCTATAACATCATTTGCATAAAACAATAAAAATGTCTAAATTTCAGTGTGAAAACAAAACAACAGAATTAATGTGTGTGTGTGTGTGAAAGAGAGAGAGAGGAAAGAGAGAAAGATTCTGAACAGGTCATTCTTTGCTGAACTCTATGAATGCCTCGTCTTCCTCTTTTCCCTGTACCCCCAAACCCTATGCATCCCCAAACCCTAGCTTCACTGGCTAACTCCTCATCTACTAATTTACTAATTTTTCAGGATTCTAATGAGATATCCTACAAAGGATTAAACCCATTCAAAGTCTGGGTTAGGTGGTTCTAGTAAGTGTTTGTCTAACATATTGCCATAGGTACTGTATCATAAAAAATTATCAAATTATGCTGTTATTATATGTTCATTCTTCTCTCTCTAATGCTAAACTGTGAAACAAGAACTTTGTCATATTTTTATGGTGTGTTTCATGAATCTAGCACAATGACTGTAGGTCCCCAGTACATATTCATTGAATGACAGAAGGAATTAAATGTAGGATGGAAAGATATAATACTTTTAGAATTGAATGTTTTTAACATTTATTAATATCTCTCTAAGGGGCAACAAATGTAATTCATTATTTTATATACTTCTAATGAGTTCGGTTTTCTTTTTTTAACCAATTTATAGTTCGCCATAATTTTTCCTGAGAAACAGAGAAAAGAAAGAAATTATCAGTTTATAGATAAGATCACTGAAGCTCAAAGCAGGTAATATCTCTTTCAGAAAGTAGTGCTAGCATTGAGATCCAAATATCTTTTTAAAAAATCAGCATTCAACACATAAAAATGATATTTTCAAATGCTCAAAACTATAGTTCCTAATGTGGTATGAATAGAAAAAAACTATATTTCTTATAAGGAATAGTACACCTTAATGTGGAACACAAATAATATAATTAGCTAAAATCTATATAGCTGTTATTACCGAAAAAAAGTGTTTTCGCTTTTCAGAAAATAACTGACAAGACATTGAAAACATCATTTTCCAAAATTTTTTTTCCCTTTTTCCCTGTCCAAAATGTATTGAAGTGAAAGAAACTGGTGAGTAATTGTTTTCTCATTCATGGAAACTCTACCCAATGCAGATGGCATAAATTCAAGGCTGTTACTCTCAAATAAATAATTCCAGATTGATGTTAGCTTACTGTTTCAAGAACATTTAATTAAATATGATAAATAAGGGAGATGAAGCATTTCTGTAAATAGGTAACTACACTGATATTGGTAAAATACACTGTGTATTTTAATACAAATTGTAAAGAATCATCCTTGGGTGCCTCCAAGGTCTGACATGGGAGTAATTGTTCCATTTTATTATTTTATTATTTTGTTTTCTATTTGTAGCACAAGAAATATTAAACCAACAATGAAAAAAAGAAATAATAAAAAAAATATCTCACAATCCCACCTTACTAACAAAGCCTTTGTTTTTGCTTTTTATGTTCTCTGGATCATAAGTAAACATGTTTTATATGTTTGTAAGTATAATGTATATTTTAATGTGTTTTTTCACTTGACATTATGTTATAAACATTTTTACATGCTCTTATTTTTAACAAGATTTTTTAATGGATGGTTTATGGTCTACAAATTGACATTCTGTCATTTACTGAAGCATTTCTCAGTTTTTAAATATTAATGCTTTCGAGTTTTTCAACTATAAATAAGTTAATAATGAGTATTTTTACATGTGATTTTTCCCTTTTCCTTAAAATAATATAGAGACAATAATAGCAACAACAGGTCAAAAAACTTGAACAATCTCAAAGTTTTTGCTATTTTTTTAAAAAGATTTCTACAATTTACACTCTCAACAGTATACACCAGTTTCAACACGAGCTCGCTTGAACATATATGCTAATTTAATAGATGCAAAAAAGATACATCGTTTGATTTTACTTCAAAAAATAGTTACATTAAATTTTGTTCCATAAGTTATTGTTTGTACATGAACTGATACTTTCTGAAGACTCTTAAAGACAATGACAAGGTCACAAGCGAAGCTGATAATCCTCTGGGTGGAAGTAAATGATCCTACTCCTCTTTTAGTCACTTTCCAATTGCTGGCTCATTCTTCAGCAATATCTGAAAAGAATTCATATCATACTTTACTCTTACCACAAAAACACTAATTCAATCTTTTCTAATGTATATATCATTTTGCATTTCATTTTATAGAGGAGGTGGGGATACCAATTCAGACAGGGGAGGGACAGCTGCAGCCTCTATCACTGTTTAATAGAATAGTTATTCCTATTTGACATATAATCTAAGAAATCATATAAGTAAAATATGAAGAATACCTGCACTTAAGAGTGCCGCCGAACTTATTCATGATTGTACCCATCTTTAAGGCCACTATTAACACTGTTCTAAGTGAACTTTTTAATGCATTAAATGTTAATTTTGTACAACAAATACTATTATGTATTAAGTACCCACTATGTGCTGGACATTTCTGTATACCTTGTCTCTAATTCTCCCAACAATCCTATGAAATAGATATTCATTGTCTCCATTCTACAGGTAAGGAATCTGAGACTCAGAGAAGTTCAGTATCCTGCCCAGGTTCATGCAGCAAATACCTATGCTGAATTTCATATTCAATGTTGTCTCTATTTAACATCTATGATCTTTCATTTGTTTAATTATTTAATACTAGTCATTTCAAAGGTTGAGTATATTTTTTCCTCTAAACACTTAATTTTCTATTATAAATTATACTTTGACATCAGTGTATTTTAATCCAAAACATGAATAAACTACAACCCAAGTAAATTGAAATGCTCAACCCATTAGTGTTTCCGATTATAAACTAATAAAGCTTTCTCTGTATATAAATTTTTGTCTGAATGAATTAAACCCCAGGGTGAATGAAGTCCACTTTCTTGGCCCAACGCTGTGTTACTCCAACTGTGCTTTTGGGGTGACAGGCTCATTTGTCATTGTTCAAACATAATTTTCACCTTTTACTTCTATATCTTAGCTCGTTTTCAACTGCAAATCTACTTTTCCATTTACTAATGACCCAATCCAAAGGGCACCTTCGTTTCCATAGCTTTTGTAGTCCCTTCAAAGTTAACTCCTCTGTCTTTGGAATAGCTATACAACTTTGTTCTGTACACTTCTATTTCATTATTTGTATTCTATGCAATATATGGAAAGAACATGGGCTTTAAAGTTGTACAGGTGTGATTCAATATTTAGCTTTAATCTAAATTATTCACTTTTCAAAAGATCAGTGTGTCAGTTGGATATTGCTCTGTAACAAATCACCTCCCCAAAATTCAGTGGTTTAAAACAAGAAGCATTGCTTACTGCTCTTAAGGCCATGAGTAAATTAGGTGGCTCTTCTGGTCTTGGTTGAGTTTATTTAAGCAATTGCAATCAGCCTTGCATTAGGAAGGCAGCTCTGCCGATCTTGGCTGGGCTCTTTCACGTGCTTGGTGGTTGGCTGACAATAAGATGATCTAATACGGACAGCTGGGCTCCTTTCTGCATAATTTCTCAGTCTCTAGCATTCCAGCAAGATAGCCTGAGCTTTTTCCACGTGGAAGTGATAGCGTTCCAAGAGAAAGGAAGTGGAAGCCCTCTTGAGGCCTAAGCTAAAAAATGACAGTCACTTCTGTAACATTCTCTTGGCCAAAAACTAACGGCAAGGGCAGCTCTGATTCAAGTGGTAGGAAAATAGACTCCACCTCTTGACAGGCAGAGCAGTCAAAATAATCACAAGGGAATAGCTTCATTTCAGGATTATACTGAATTAAATAGGATATTTTATTACAAAGGCCTTAGCAAATGTTTTGAATATAAGGTATTCTCAATATATACTAAATTATGTATCCCTTATACATCTTTGCCCCTTATATCTTGCACATAGTAGGTCTATAAGCAATATCAAAAGAATGAATTATAGAAATATTTATTTTAGAAGGCCTTTTGAAAACAGATTTTGAAACACATTTTAATACAAATGTGCAATTAAGTAGATGTATTACTGCCTCAACATCATATTTAATTTAAGTCCTGTAAATATATAGCAAAATAAATACTGATGTGAAAAGTCATTTAACCGTTTTTCTTCAAACTTCTGAATTTCTCAATTTATATTTTTATGCTGTATAAAAAGTGGGAATTTTTAAAGGAGATACTTGATCATGCTCAATATATAATTTGTGCAGGACCATTATTTTTGGCAATAGATTTTCTTTTATAGGAGCAAAATAGAGTATATAAATTTTGCGTCACAGGCTGGGAGAAAATCAGTAGAGCTACACACTTTTCATGCTTCAAGGATTTTTACTATAATAGAAATAGAACATAACACCTTCGAACTTAACTGCCTAATGTATATTAGATAGACATGGTGAGAATGCATTCCCATGGTTTTACTTGCTGAAATAAAACTTACATAATGTTTAGTAGCCAAACAAATATGCTGATTTTATTTACAATTTTAGAAGCAACATTTTCTTGTCAAAGAGCTTTGAAACAATAATCTGCATAAATCAATATGTCAATTTTAGAAATAGGTAAATTAGAGCAAATTGATAATATCTGTGTTTATATATGTAGTAAAACTCAGAGCTGGGATTTGAGTTATTTAAAAATGGATAGAATTTCTCTTATTGAATGAGAGAATATAATCCCCTGTGATACTGGAACATGTTACTTCCCTAATTAATCTAGGGATTCACATGTTTGTGTAGAACCCTGAGGTGGTACTTCAATGTTTCTAACATTTGATTGGTGTTTTATCTTTTACTTATGTCAAAGGCAACTTTGTATGCACGTGAAAAAACGCCCAAGCTTGAATATGCTATATATAACATCAAAGCTTTTTAAATCGTTGTTTCAAAATTACAAAGTAGCTCAAAAAACTCAGATAACAATATAGCAATAATAAAATATAACAATATAATAATAATAGTATAATGAAAATCATGTGCTCAGCCCCCATGTTTATCATATTCTCATATTATTCCATACTTGCTTTAGTTGTAGTTAGAGTTCCCTTATAAAATCCTTTATATTTCCATTATCTTTACTCCTTCTCAGAGGTAATCTATTCTCATCAATCCAATGATTATCATTTATATTGAGGTTTTCTAATGTTTCTATATTTTATTTATCTATAAATATATACATTTATATATTATGATTTTGCAGAACTTCTAACTATATAAATGGCATCATGTTATAGGTATTATTTTTCACATTGTTGTGTTTTATTTAACATTATGTATATGAGCTTCATCCATATTAATATGTGTTGCTTTAGTTTATTTTGACTGCATTATTTTTACAACATTCTATTTTATGATTATATCTCACAATTTATTTATTTATTGTCCTGCTGATAGGCTCTTCAAATATTTCAAATTCTTCCCTTTTTCAAACAATGCTACCATAAACAGTCTTGAACATATTCTCCTTTTGTACACATGGAAGAGTTTCTCTGCTAGAAAATGAGCTGATGAATTGTGGGGAATATAGATCTTCAACTTTAATAGATACTACCAATTTATGATTCGTTAGCTGTGTATGACAGTGACACATTTTTTCTTTCTAAGAGAAGTTATGTACTTTCTTGTTTTCATGTAATGACATCAGTAACCTACTAATATGATTCCTTTTTCCTCTGAATTCATTCCTTGGTACAGTACTCAACTACAGTAACTGCTAGACTCTCTCCTCCTCCAATAGTATGGGTCATGATTATACAACAAGGAGGAACCACATCAGTTCCCCCTCCATGGTTTACAGCAAGGAATGGATTTGTTTTGTGGGAGGTAGGAATCAGAAATGTTAGATTGGGCACCTTTCTCTGCTTCCATGTGGAGGGATTGTTTGGTTAGGTAAAGACTGACTGTATTTTGGTAAATCCTCTGCAAATAGGCATACAGATCTCACAGGGCAAGGCTCTTGGTATTCTGTAGCTTGGGAATCAGTAGTTAAACATCCTTATCCCTCATCCCCAAATTCTCCCAGAAAGCTTATGCATTGAGAAGTTCATCTTGTCTTTGGAATGAGATGCTTTTGGTTTTTGATGTGTTACAGCTCAGGATCCAGCAATTCCTGTCCTCTCTTCCCAATCCCCCACCAACCCCCCACCACAGTGATAAGCCTACGCCTACTGCTCTGATTCTGATCTTCCATGTAGCATCAGATTTTCCTGATATGGTAGCAGGACAATAACTTCTCTAATTCCCAGATGCTTCATTTATTAATATTACAGGAAGGGCAACTGGGAATCAGGAAGGATAAGTATTTTCTCAACGCAGCCAGAAAGTAACATAACATAGAATCCAACCTACTCCTTCTGCTTTTTAACAAAATGTTCTTTCTACTACACAATTCATCCAAAATGATTCCCTTTAGTTTCTCTAGTTTTTCCTCTGAGATTTATACTGGTGTTTGCTAGACAACATTGAGTTTTGTTATATATTCCTAGAAATAATGCTGTATAAATATGAACTTTAGTCTCAACGTTATATAGGTCCTCTGCATGCAATATTCCATCAAGGGAAATACTATCTTTCATTTGTTGAGTCTTATAACCACAGAATTGCAGAACAGGACTGGACCCTCAAAAAGTTGGCTCAATACTCTCTATTTCCACATGAGACAAAAGTGAAAAATAAAATCTAAAAAAGATTAAGTTACTTGCCCAGTGTCATGCTGCCAGTAAGTACCAGAACCACTAGCATATAAATTTTTTTCTGATGATAACAGTAAAGAATAAAATAAAAATCCACCACAAAGTTCTCCACACAGAGATAGTTACTATTAAAATATAATTGTCTATTTCTCCAATTAGGTGTACATTAAGAGGAGAATAGATAAATAAATGGTGGTATTTATTTAATACTATTATAATCACCATAGTCCTCTTGAGTTTAAATTCAATTTAAGCATTTATTAGATGTGTGACCTTGGGCAAATTAATCTATCTGGGCATCAGTTTCTCCATAAATAGGGGGAAATAGTAGGGCTGTTTTCAGGATTAGATGTAATAATACAGGAGAACATTGTCTGACATACAATCAGTGATTAATAAAGCATAGCTATTATTCTCTCTAAATAAGTGAAAACACACTTTATGCTTCATTATAACAGGAAAGATGCATTTTTATGTTTTATGGATATTCTCCTCTACTGTATATACATATACACATATATAGATATAAATACATAATACACTCTAATTTATATTTTTAAAAGTGTGCTATGAAGGAATAATTTTTGTTTCTCTTCCCTTTTTTAAAAGGGAATCTATTAGATCAATCAGAAACTTGAGCTATGTTGACCATAATTTTATTCTGGGAATTGGCACACAGAATTTTGTGTGCTGGGCACAAACACACAAAAACGTTGTCATGTCCTAGAACAAACAGTAAGTTCATCTAAAATGCCTTTAGATCACACACCCAACCACATCTTAGTCTTTAGCAATTAGAGTCCTATATGCATTGCAGATCAGAATAAAATGACAAAGTATATAAAATATAACCTTAGCTGTATAAAAATTGTGTATAAATATTAAAAATATGTGTATTGCATGCATATATTTAAATTGGGAGGAAATATGTCAGGAAGTTATCACTGCTTCTCTCTGGAAATTTTTTAAATATATAATACTTTTCTATATTTTATGAATTTCTGTAATTAATTATAATAGTTTTATAACCAGAAATTTCCTAGAAGAGAAATCAATAAAGGGTAGCTTCCTTCCTGTGTGAATTGTTTAGTATATCTGAAACTAAATGCCTTTCCTAATTGAAGATAAAGACAAACTTTTGAGAGTTCCACGTAGATTGATTTACCACATTACAGGGTGTCACGAATTGGGCCACACCTCTGGGTCTTTGCCATGCTGCTCCAACTGCCTGGTATAACCCCTTGTCTCCTCTGCCTCCACTACTTCATTATCACCTTAAAGAAAAAACCTCACCATCTCCCTGGAAACAATTAGTTTCTCCTTCTGAATTAAGCCTATTTAAATTACACAGTAAGAATTGATCACTGCTATCTTTGCGATGCACTGTAGATTAAACATGTATTGTCACAAACCTGAAACAATTTTTTCCACGTTTCTGAGTATATGTCTGTACCTTGAGATTAGAGGTCCTAATTATCTTTGTTTTCCTGGTACTTAGCATAATAGGTGCTCTGTGAATATTTGTTGAAGATGGGGAGGGAGGGAGAGAGAGGAAGAAGGAAGGAATGAAAGAGGGAAGGAAGGGAGGGAGAAAGGTAGGAAAGGAGGGAGAGAGGAGACAACCAAATAAATGTTTGGTGATGTGCAAAGGATAAACACATCTCATGTAGATTTGAAGCATTCTTGTGAGATTATTTGAGGCAGGTCTACTATTCATATTTTCTCCATGCATTGACATACTTGCCCAAAAGGCCAAAAAAATATTAAAAGTAAAATCATAAGAAAAAACTGGATGAATCAAAACATTGAAAAACTAATTATGCCCCTCTGGGTTAATATAATTGTTAGCATCTGTATAGCATTTTAAAATTTTCATAGCACCTTTCAAATACAGTACTTTTAAATTCTCATGGAAACCCAATAACCTAAATATCATTATGATCAATCTAAAGATGAGGAAACTGAAGTTCAAAAAGGTAAAATGACTTGTTTGAATTCACACAGCTAAAAAAATGGCAGTTTATTCTTTAGAAACGTTTTATCCCAGATCAGTGGTTTATTGCAAACCAGGCTTATTTCTCATTTGAGTTTTCCATTATATATCAGCAGGAAGGAACCATATGTTGTAGACTCCCAGTGACTCAGGCTAATGGGGAGAAGCCACCATCTCAAACATTGCTAGTTATTATACCAGAGAGACAGACAATTCAGAATTTCCCACCAGCAATTAAATGTTCTACCTTGAAGTGACACATACTACTTTTACTAACAAATATATCAGTCAGAATTATTCACATGACCCCACCCAACTACAGGAGGGACAAGAAATACAATGTCATCATGTGACTAGAAGTGAGGAGAACTGAAAATATTTGACAATATTTCTACCTAGTATCTACCACTCCTGAGTAAAAGTGAAAGTACTCCTCAAGTACTTTCTCAGTACAAAAATAGAAATAATATGCTCTTTCTCAGTTCTTTACATATCAGAAAAGCAATAGAAATAATACGCTTTTAGAATTTTAGAGTTATGTTGTCCTTCAAAGTCATATTTGTCAGAATAAAATTATTTTTGTAAATGAATTTAATTGCTTATTCAGTAATGTCTGTCCTGAAGCTGCCTGTTCAGAAGCAGATAATTGCATACAGGTTAGTCTAGTTTCTGTTTGTTTAGTCCAACTTTGTTTGCATTTGGAGTTGAGATATATGAACATATTCTGATAAACTGGAGTCAGACTGTAGAAAGGGACAACAGGTTGGAGCATAGCAGTGATTCTCTACTGCAAACAAGTAGTATATTAGAGACAGGAGCATTGATAGTGCAGCCCGGCATAAAAATAAAGGCTGGTGACCACTGGCTGCCTGGACTGATTTGTAGTCGATATGTACCATCTCTTGTATACTCCCACCGATGTGTCCCAATATTGGGATACAAGACATGTGTCCTAATACATGTCCCAATGGGATTATTTTATTGTATAATTTATTTCACAATTAATATTTATGTAATATCTACAGATTAGTAATGTTATATGAATGGAGATAGTGCAATATAATGGAAGGTTAATGGATTTGGAGCCAGAGTGTGGTGATTCTCCTTCAGTGAAGAACTTAATTGCTTCAACTGCTGGGAGGCCTATTGGCAAACAACCTTCAGCTGTCAGCACTTTCAGGGATTAATTCAGCTACAGAGAGCCACCTTTCCCAAGGTCATGCCCCTTCCCAGGGTGGCCCACATCCAGTGACTGATCTATGTGGGAATATACCAGTGACTATAAGCCCAGCTTGAGATGACTCTTCAGGGAACTCTGTAGGGTCTACCCTGGTGGGGTTGGCGATCATTGTGCCTGTATCTCAGCTCAGCTGCTGCTTCTCGGTCCTGCCGCTGCCTTTGCCTTCCTAAATGTTGATGCCAAGGGCATTCCTTTATAAATCTCCTGCGTGCTACACTCTTATCTTGGTACCTGCTGTCTGGAGAACCCAACTTGCAACACAAAGAACAGAGTTGTTTCTGTTTCATTATTTACCTTGTAAATATATTTGTGGTTGTTTAGCAACGTGTTGGCAAAATTTTTTACACTCTCCCCACCAAAAGGTGGAGTCTCCTTCATCCCCTACCCGTAAAAGTGGGTGGGCCTTTGTTACTGTTTTAATGAGCAAAGGAATATGGTGGAAACGGCAGCTGTATTATGTGTGACTTTCGAGACTAGAGAGTAAAGGCCATGAGACTTCAGCTGGTCCTTCTTGGGACATTCATTCTGGGAGCCTTTTGCTGCCATGTACAAAGCCCAGGTACCTTGAAGTTGCTATGTAGAGAGACCATGGGGGAAGGTGACAAAGACAGCTATTTCTGGGGAGCCCCAACTATTCTAGCTCCCAGAGTTTGAGTCATCCCTGATCAGGCACCAAACATATGAATGAAGTCTTTCAGGTAACCTCAGCCCCAGCCATCACCTGACTGTAACTGCATCAGAGACCCCAAGCAAAGGTTGACTAGCTGAGACCAGGAAACTCTCAGGTGAGTTAAAAAAAAAAAAAAATGTATTATTATTTTAAGCCATTATTTTAGGGTAGTTTGTTCATAGGTGTAAATAACTGCAATAATAATTAAATTATTTTACTTTTCTCAGTCTCAATCTCTCTATCTGCAATATAGGAATAATTTTATTAAAACCTTCTGAACCTACAACACTGGAATGTTGTGGAAATAACATTAATAAAATATGTAAACTTTGTAAGCTATAAGAAGCATTAATTAGTGGCACAAATTATTATAATTATCATAAATCCTCATTGACTTGGAACAGAGTGTACAGAATACCGAAAGAGCATGGTTCCTAATCTCAAGGAGCAAAGATATTAGCTCTCAGTTTATAATCATTAATCCTAACCACAAAAATGTAAATAGAAGGGTCTAGTGGGAAAGGGAAAATGAAAATGAAGAAGTGGATTTAAAAGCAATAATGTAATATTTGTTTTTCTTTATGTACCCCTTCTATACAGCTAAGATCAAAGGGTATTTAAAGTATATTTGCGGAAGATATAGCTTTGTCCTCTTCCACCTCCAGATGTGGAAACTTAGCACTTAACAATTCCCCCTTTTACGGTCACTAAACACCACCGCTACCTCCTCCTCTTTTTGTTTTCTGCCATATATATTTTGAATACCTGTATCTTCAACTAGATATAAACATCTTTGAACGAACAGTTCAAGGATTCATAGTTGTGCCCTAAGGTGAACCATCACTGTATTTTGTAAATAGAAATTACTTAATATGTGTTTATAAAATGAACTTCAAATCATGCAAATGTAATTTGAAAGATAGTAAAGGATCAAAAATTACTTATGACTAAGCTCCTTTTTATTTAATCGAAAATTTAGAATTCAACTACCTCTTTAACCATTTTTTTTTTTTAATTTTCTAAGTTCCAAAATTGTCCCCTAGTCTTTATTAGTGCAGCCTGCTACATATTCCAGTTTTCCCCACTCCTGCCCTTCCAGGCATATTTTGTGATTGCACTTTCTGAGCTTCTTGTGAGGAACAGTTGCGGTGAAATATGAGTGTAAATGATGTGTGTCACTTTGGGTAGAACATTTATGTTATGGTTCTAAACCATCCCAGAGTTCTTGTTTCCTCTGGCAGTGATTTGCGAGATTCAAGGTAGTAGCTGCTCCATTAGCCTGGCTTCCTTAGTGATGATAAGCAGAAATATCTTTTCCCTCTTCTGATCTGACCTGAAATGGACACGTATCATCGACAAGAGATAAATCATTTCTTTTTAAGCCTTTGAGATTTTGGGGTGTTTTTGATCCCACACCATCACTGCTTGGTACAGCCTTACTGATAGACTGTACACTTAGTGATCAGAACTGATCGATGGGTTTGGCAAAGGTTCAGAGCAGGAGAGTAATAGCTCAGGTACAATTTCTCTTCTTTTCAATTTTTTGTCAGTGGAATCTAAATTGATTTAGTAATTCAACACTTAACTTGAAATGCCAAATCGTTTCCATAGAGACCATGCACCAGCACTTTTAATGACTGAATCACATGTACTTTTAGGCTTTCCAAACTCTATGTTTAAATGCTGTTAAAATAGCCTATTATGTCTCAAATTATGTCTGGAGTTGTCTTAGGTGCGTTCCCCAGAGAAAAGACTCGGAGACAGAGATTTGTATGCAGGGAGTTTATCTGAGAGTGCTGTCCAGAACACTTGCGACTTGTATAGAAAACACAATTGGCCAGAGGGAGATGCTGAACTGAGATGCAGTCAGACAAAAGCCTCAGCTGATGGTATGAGGAGCTGTTTAGATGGCCCTGGATAGCTGTCCTAGTTGAAGCAAAGAGCCTGGGCTTTTGTGTCCCTGTATCAACCGGTCATTGGATATGGATGACCACAGAGGAGGGCGATGCCCAGGAATGGACTCAGTGCTGAACTGTCAGTAACGAACACTCTTGCCAGCTGGAGGAATTTATGCCTCTGTCCTGAAGGGGGATTCTGCATGCTGCAACACAGCATCCACTATAAAGTAATATGTTTCTAACAAAATCACGGGCAGCCTGCCATCAGGTTATCGCCTACTGAAACCATTCCTTCAGTTTTTGTCCACCATGATCTGCCTAGTTGGACTGCTGTTTCCCTGCTTCTAACTTTCAAAAGAATATTTAACCATAAAGATTCATCTCAAACATCATCTAGGAAAATCCTCCCAGGAAATCTCTCCTTATGGTGTTCCCAATGATGATTATTTTTCTTCTTGTGAACATTGGCACTCTACACCAATACCGTTTTATTAGGTAAGTTTGTTTTGTGTAAGGAAAAGGCCCTCTCAGTGGATGATTGGGGGGCTGCTCCTCAAACCTGAGGCACAAGAGACACTAAGACAGAAGACTGTAGAGGTGGGAATAACTTGAAGGACTCAGAGACACTTAGGTCCCATTGCACTAAGCCTGTGAGTCCCAGAGTATCTTACAGACTGATGTCTTCTAAGCCAGATGCTTCTCTCTTTTCACCATAATATATGGATCATTCCCCCCTTATTATTCCTAAAGCTTTAGTAAAGGATTGTTTAAAAGCTCCATTCTTCACTTGGTCTTGCTTCAGAGACTTAAAAGGAGATCAGATCATTTCAATCCCTTCTCAGGCCTTTTGTCCCCATCCCCCACTTCTGACTTGATACCAGTTCTTGACCTGGTGTTCATTATTGAGGGATTTTGCAAGGGAGAGGGAAATATTAGAGAGTAAGGGTTTGGGCTGTTAGGTCTAACTCTTCTTTTCCTAGCAGAAATCCTCCCTACAGAATCAACCTTTGATTATCTGTTTTAGTTTTATTTTACAGGGAAGCAATATCTTTACACTTTCAATTAAAATTATTTGTACACAAATTTTATTTCCTCATTAGACTTTAGGTTACTTGAGATAAAGAGTAAACTTAGGAAAATCACTAGAATCTTTAATTTCCCCATTTACAAAATGAATGGCTATAATTCTTCAAGGGCCTGCTCATCTGCAGAATTTACTAATTTTATGTGAGTCAGCCTAAAATGACAGGATGTCACAACTCTAGAAAGGTTGAGCATACCTCATCTCTGGATTTCACATTAGTTTGCTGGCAGACATGCTGCCTACATCTTTTTGTTTCTGTCAGGTAAAATAACTGCTCTGGAACAGAGGGCAGGAATAACACAAAGAAAGTAAAACAAGGAAATTTCACAACAGCCATCATCAGGAACTCAGGGACAATTCGACCTAAAGCAGTGTGAAATTTTAAAAGAAAAACAGAACATACAGTTTGTTTTCTCATTTGCTTTCTGTTTCCTCTTTAAACAAGCACACTTTATCTCTCCAAAGATTTTCCCCTAGAAAGAAAACACATTGCACAGCTTGACCTGTAATTTAAATCACAATTAAGCCTCCAGTTAGAATGTATCTTCTTCATAAGTCTGCTATAAATCCCCTAGTGTTCTGTTAAATTCCCTTATCCTCTTAAACAGCATGACCCCAGTTTTATTTTCCCTAAACATAAAATGCTGAATTATAGCTTATTTATGAGTTTCATGAATAAGACTAATTTGATTGCCATTTGCAGAGAAATTCTCACCAGGTTATTATACTCCTAGATCCCATTAACTAATAAAAAATACACAAAATAAAAATTACTCCAAATTAGTCATCCAAGCAAAATTGCTGGCAAGATTTCTTTAGATAAAAAGATGCCACCAACCAGCACTATTAGGAACATTTCCTCCTGTTGCCCCTGGTCAGCGCTGCTACCTATACTAAATCCAATCTACCTTCTATAAACATTTACGAATCTACCTTCTAGCCTATTACAGCATTTATTCCTAGGGGACATTGCTTTTTCATTAAGAATTCACTCCCTATGAGCAGTTCCTAAATTGGTTCAGATTTTATGTTCCTGACCTAAATCTGGGTACCTACTATAAATCCAAACTTGACTGAGAATGTCCAAGCATTTTGTGAGCTAGGTCACCTGTGGTTTCCAAAGACTTGAGGGCTTCAATAGTCACATAGAAAGGACAATTACTTGAGGCATTAAGTCTGATAGCTACTCCTAGGGTAATGTAAGATTGTTGCAAAAAGTTGTGCTTCAAAATCAATAAGAACTGATATCCACAATAATATAAGTTCTATACAGCAGAAATTTTTTTATAGTATTGTTCACTGACATTGTAAGCACTCAATTATTATTATTTGTTGAATGGATGGACTTTTACTCCAGCTCTATGATCCTAGTTCCAAGATCCAGTTTCTTTATCTGTAAAAAGGAGATAATAATAACAGATTTGTATTACATGAAGTAACTTAAGGACAGTTTTTGGAACTTGGTATACAGCACAAGTATATATCAATATTTTAAGCAATAAAATTACTTTTTAATAATAACCATTATAAATAACTGAAGTTAAGTCAAATAAAAGATTATTTTAAATCCTTGAAGAGCAACAATGGGGAAAACTGTTATTTAAAAGTTGAAAGCATTATTCTTTCTCCTAAAATGTGAACAATTAAACTTTTGGGCACAAAAAGCCTTTGTTTCTGTAAAATCATCTGAATAGATACTCAAGTTTATACAAATGTAGAACAGTTCTCTGTGGCAATAGAAATACATTAGACATGTAGCAGCAAAGAAATAAATTGCTTTGCTTTATATTGTAACTTACTGACATTAATGTAGGCAGTTATGTTTATTTTTAAAACACCTTTCTTTTCAATGCGTGTATCTATACCCTACTATGCCTATACGTTATTGCTTGTCCCTAAGAAAGTATTTGAGTGTTTTCCCTAAGTAGTTGCCCATAGGCTATTGTGTGAGGATACCTGGTAATGGCAGAAAAGACTTGGAGACATGATCGATTTGGATTGCTGAAGCCTCACCTGAACTGTAGTGTGAATGTCCCATAAATGCTTGTATTTTTATTAATAAGAAAAAAATCCTCTCACTCTCGGAAATAAATTGATGTCATAATGCCATGATCTGAAGACCCTTAGGAACTAAAGGGTCAAACCACACCCTTATGACTGGGAGTGGGGATTGAGGAGAATAGGGAGTATAGGGAGAGAGGAGACCAAAAGATAACAAACAGAAGTCTATGGATCCCCCATGTCCCACCTACCCATAATGGGATAGAGGTGGGGTGAAAGTTGGTGTTTGGAGATAAGAGTGGAATGAGAAAGGAATGGGAGATACTGATCAAAGTAATTCCTGAGTTTCTCTGCATGTTAATGTTTGATGGAGTATGCAGGTAATTACTTTGGAATTTAAATATGGGTAAAAATAACAAAACGACAAACTTTCATCTGAAAAATCTGGAAAACAGAATGGTTGTCCTCCGGTTTGGAGAGAATGACCATCTTTATAATCTTTGTATGTTCATGTAGTTGCTTATGCATTTAATAACATTTATGCAACACAACTCTGTGGCAGGAACTTGTCTGGATGCTAGGTTAATAGACATTATAAGTGACTATAAGGCAAGATCAGGCCGGATGTCATGGCTCACGCCTGTAATCCTAGCACTCAGGGAGGCCAAGGTGGGTGGATCGCTGAGCAAGAGCGAGACCCTGTCTCTACTAAAAAAATAGAAAGAAATTAGCTGCACAACTAAAAATATATATATAATAAATTAGCCAGGCATGGTGGCGCATGCCTGTAGTCCTAGCTACTCGGGAGGCTGAGGCAGAAGGATTGCTTGAGCCCAGGAGTTTAAGGTTGCTGTGAGTTAGGCTGATGTTACGACACTCTAGCCCGGGCAACAGAGTGAGATTCTGTCTCAAAACAAAAAGGCAAGACCACTGACATGAAGGTGTTCACAGTGGGTGAGGGAGACATATAAATAAATACTTGTAACGGAAGTCTGTGTATATAGTAAAAAGGCACAAAGGAAGGTTGATAATTATACCTTGACAGCAACGAAGGAAGCGATACTTGAATTATATTCTTTCAACCTGAAACTACAGCTGTTCTTATAGCATAGCAAAAGTTTGTTTTATTTTACAGGCCAGAAAAGCACAACACAAGGAAAAGAATATATAGCGCTGAGAGCCCTCTGAAGCATAAAACTGGAATGTGTATTCCATGGTACATTCCTTAGCCTCATATCACAGTGGTCACAGATGATATTACAAAAATAGAACACTTTGCTGACAGGTATAAAAAAAAGTCTTCACTGTTACATCAGTGAGAAATTATCACTACCATTAACTTGCTGAACCTAAACACACTGCATATTTTGTGGAATATATTGTATACTCCAGTACTGAATACTTTTCAAATCTCATTTTTCTTTTGAAAACTATTCTTTTCCTATACCTTAATGACATAGCAACAACTGAACCGCCTGAACTAACTCATATTTAGCCAATATTTACTAAGTGTCTATTATGTGCTGAGTATACCACAAAGGTATACCACGATAGAAAGAGAGGACAGAAGAAAAGTCTGGATAAAGGGTTAATTACAGAAGAGGTTGTAAATAGATTTTCCATAAGTGGATTTGATTTTGGGGTTGAAACATACATAGAAATACACATGGGGGGAAAGTGGAGAGAAGATGAGCATTGCAAGTTCAGCATGTGCAAAGACAGAGATGGAGAAGTGAACATCAGTGTTTCAGGAATGACAAAAAGTTAAAGATAGCACATAAAATACTCCATCATCTGGCTTCTGTGCATCTCTTATACTAAATCTTGCTACTTCTTGCTTCATATGTTGTTTACCTTGTGTGCCATTGCCTGTGCAGTCCTTTTAGATTCCCTTCCAGTCTTCACTTCCTCTGGTTAATGTCTTTATATCTGTCTTCTCCACTCAACTATGGACTTCTTGGAGATAGATCCACATGTTATTCATCTTTGTATCCCAGCATTTAACACAATTCTTGGCATAATGCAAGCATTCTATAAATGCCTACTGAATTCATTCATTCATCTATCCGTAACAAGGTTTTTGAGCCCTTTAGTCATTGGTAGGTGCTTTGTTCACAGTAGTGAACAAAAAAGATATTGCAATCTAAGGAAGAAAACAGCAGATGAGTCTGGGATAGTAGGTAAGAACATAATAAAAGGCCAGGCATGCCACCTTAAAGAGGTTAGAATGAATTCTGTAGGCAATTTTCACCAAAGTTTTATGTAGAGGGAAAAGATATATTTTTGATATAGAAACATATTTTTGTTTTTAACTTTAGAGAGGGCAGAGCCTGGCAGCTAACAAGTCTTGTTAAAGTAGAAAAGAAAGTTAGAATTTAAAGTGGAAGTACTTACGACTGTAGAGGACTGCAGAATAATGTAAGAGGTAGGGAGGATAATTGCAGAATTAGATCTTGTGAAAAAAAATATAAGAGTGAAGAGTCTGTTTGGATCTAGTAAGCACTGAGTTTGGTAATAAAAAGCAACCAATTGGAGGAGTATTAGGCAGATATGTATGGATTTGAAATAAAAAGTAATAAGGGACTGCCATTACAGGGAGAACAATAAAATGAGAAAACATATGAGGAAGAAGAATTAATAATTATCCCCCTAAAGGAAGGGGTATGACAAAGCAGAAGAGAGATGAGTTGGATAACTCTGGCTAAAACCAGCATGGAAGTGATAAAAGCAAATGATAGTTAGAAAAACTGAAAGAACAAATATGAAACAAGTAAGGATAGACTAAATTTTATGAGTGGTGCACAAAAATATTTTCTTAAGAGCTGGTACTAGATTTATTTAGAGAAGTAATTACTGGTTTTAGGAAAAGCTAGTATGAACATAGAATGTAAAACAACAAAAAGGAAATTCTCAGTGCCAGAAGCAAATTGAAAAGTTGAAGAGCAGAAAGCAGAATGGACACCATGGTAGCCCTCCAACATTTTATACTTGGCTATATGCCTCAGGAGCCAGTAGCTGGGTTTTAATGTCCAAGCACAAGGCCTTGAGTTTCAGTGAGGCAGAGGAGATGGAATTAGGCCCTTAGGGTAAACCCTGGAGCCTTAAGGAACTGCCAAGCACAGGGCCTGGAAAAAACATGTTACCTACTAGTCTGAGGTAGAGAGAGGCAACGAAGTTTCTTTGTCCAAGGCTTTGGAAGGGGAAAAAAACAGAAGGTACCAGTGAAAAATCAAAACTTTAGTCCTGTAACAGATCTAAATTTACAATATCTGCATAATTCAGGAACCACAAACTGAGAAATTAGCATTTAAAATTGCTTCAGGATCTTTAAGAGCCGAAATATGCTTGCAGAAGCAAATGCATAATTGCTCTGAAGGGACTCTTTCACAACTCAGGGCATAAGAGATTCCCATTAACAAAACAACCCCACTGAAGAAGAGTACCACATGAGGAAATAAATCACTATGAATAAGAGTGAGCAAAGGTTGTAAACAAAAGAGTTAGGAACTCAAAAGCTGGAAATAACAGAACTATCAGGAAAGAAGGTAAAATAAAGATTAACTTGATTAAAGAGGCAAAATAATAGAAATTATGATGAAAGAATAAGCAGATTTCACAAAGAACCAAACAGAACATGTAGTTTTGAAAACAATATTGTCACTGAAATTAAAATAAATGGGTCTAACCAGATCCCATAGGTGAATGAATATAATTGCCTTTTTCTATTCCTCATTTTAAATTATGCTCAGCTATGTTTCTTTCCAACTTTGCCAGACAGGTTATACTCAATGAAATACAGTACCAATAATATGGTGGTAGAAATGAAATACAGTCATGCGTCACTTAACAATGGGATACATTCTGAGAAATGTGTTGTTGGGAAATTTCATTGTTGTGAGAACATCATGGTGTACTTACACAAACTTGGACGGTATAGTCTGTTGCTTCAAAGCTACAGACCCTGTACAGTAGGTTTTTGTACTAACTACTGTAGGCAACTGTAAGACAATGAGAGTATTTGTGTACCTAAACATAGAAAAGCAATGCATTGTGCTGTGATGTTACAACACCACTAGGCAATGGGAATTTTCAGCTCCATTATAATCTTTCAGGACCACAGTCACATAATATAGTCCATGGTTGACCGAAATGTTATGTGGCACATGACTGTAATCAAAGTATGCTGCTACTCAATACAATTTAAAAATATGAACTTCCTGTCATTATCAATTCATCCCTTTGAACCCCAAAATAATTCCTCAAAAAAAAAAATCACCCCTAGCTTATTTCTGCAGTAAAGTCCTTTCTTTTTCTTCTTCTGTCCCAAGTTCCAGGGAGAGAGGACTTTCTCAGATCTCTGGAAGAGCTCCTTACTTTAGCACTCTAAAATTAGAAAAATATACCCTGGGAGTAGAAGACCCATCTTTCTCTTAGGTTCTGCTTTATGACTTTATCCATGTCCTTGCTGGTGCTGATGCTTTCCACGTAAGCACTAGGACTCTACCAGCTACCAGATTTCTGCTTGAATCACTGCCTGCCAGTGTTGAAGCTTTCAAAAGATTTTAATCCATAGTGATGAAAGAAGTGTTCTGTTTATACTACGTCTCCCTACAGTCTGTTTCCAGCCCTCACGTCTCCAAATTAGGGAGTATATTGGCTTAGTCCCTTGGTTTTCTCCACTTAATTTGTGGTGATCTCAGGAGGCAGAGTTGTAACTTATCTATAAGTGATTTGAAGTCCATCTGTCCTATATTAACAGAAATCCCTTGGTGTTTCTGGCATGTGCTAAGAATAAAACTAATAGAATTCTCTGCCTTTACAAGCAATTTCCACTTTAATAAATAGCTTTAATGAGAGTCGTTAGATGTGTATATTCTTATGACCACTTGGAAGTCCTTATCGAACAAAAGTGCATTTGTATGTAAATATTCATTCATTTGGCATGAGTATATCACCTAGTTATTAAGGTAACTGCAAAGGCTAATGTTTGTCCTAACACTTATATTTTCATGCCAAAGCATAGATGAAAGAAAGGCGACATAGCTTAAAGTACATGTGTAAGATTCAACAGAATCAATAAAAGTGAATAGCTGTGACGCAGAAGATGTAGGAATCAAAGTAGGCAAAGATATCTGCTTAATTAAATTGATGTTAGGCCATGACCTGTGGTTGACATCACAGGAAGTGGGTAGTGTATCAGAGTACATATATGAGTTTTTTAAACAAATAAACAAACAAAACAACCCATAAAACTTATTTTATTCCCTTAAGTAGGAAAAGAAATTCAAAGTATAGGCCAATTCTTGTTAGTTTAAGACTGATTCCAATTACTGCAATTCCATTCCAGGGCCAAAAAAGCAACTTTTAAATACATGCCCTATCCTACTAAATATGTCTCACTTGTTGAAAACCTACTCTCTGAAGTGATGGCCTTAGCATGTAAGGGCCTTTGGGGGATGATGAATGGGATTAGAGCCCTTATAAAATAGGCCCAAGAGAGTTCCTTTGCCCTCTCCACGCCAGGAAGCACCATGTGAAGACAGCTAGAAGGCACTATTTATCAATCAGAAAGCCCTTGCCAGACACTGAATCTGCCAGTGCCTTGATCTTGGACTTGCCAGCCTCCAGAAATACGAGGTATAAATTGTTCATAAGATCCCCAGTCTATATTTTGTTATAGCAGCCGAAAAGGATTCAAACACCCTAAAATAGTATTATTGGCTACTCCATCTTTTTGTACCTCACCTAGGATAGTACCATACCCATTCTGGAGCTATGCCCTTACTAACTCATTAGTATTAATGTACTAAACCTGACACCTTTTTCCTTTTTAAGAACAATATATAGTGATAGCAGGATTGGTTACTAGCAATATTGGATTCTGTACACGAAGCATAGTATGTAATACTTAAAAACACCCGCTCCGGATCCAGGCTTGCCTGAGAACAAATCTCGGCTTCTTTACTTGCTATTCAGACAAGTTGCTTAACCTGTGACTGATTTTACTTATCTGTAAAATGAAAACAATATCAGATTTCAAAGGTTTGCTAAAAGTATTTAAAAAGCCTTTGGAACACAGCCTGACATTAGCTGTCCTAAGGTTTCCAGAAACATTCCCTGAATGCTAGGCCTGCTTATCATTACACAGAAAAATCTATTTGTCTAGCACCTACTACTCGCCCCACACAATTTCTCCCCCGGGCTCAGGACAACTCTAGATAGAGTATTGTAGTCCCTTCCAGACGTGGAAAGTTGAGATGAAAACGCTCGACAGGGTCAGAAGCCAGCGAGCGGCGGAACCAGGGATGGAGTCCCCAGAAGGCCGGCGCCTCCCTGGTCCCAACAAAGTACAGCTTCCATTTCTCAGGAATCTGAGTCAACCCGAGAAGATTCTTAGGCTTCCGCAACAGAACGAGAACACTGAAACGAAGCCTTTCCACTCCCAGCCTCCGTCTGCAGCCAGCCAAAGCGAGTACCGCCAGGATCTCGAAAAGGCGGACCCTGCAGGGCGCGGCAGACGGACGGAAGGGGCCTGAGGAGGGGCGGAGCTGGCGAAGGCGAGGCCCCAAGGCCGCGGTGTGGGGCTGGCCGGACTGTGCCGGACGCCAGTGTCAATATATATCACCTGCTCCTTTAGTCCCTAAGCCCGTGCCCTTACATTGTGGGAGCTACCATCATCGAGACTCTCTTTTCTGTCGCCTTGTCACTTTGATCGTTCGAGTGCAGGGAAAAGATGGAACCCTGGAGTCAGGCAGCTCCTAGACACCAATAGAGGAAATAAGAGTGGCGGTGGGGTCCTTTGCTCGCGCCGAAATTTAAAGTAGTAAATAGTTCCGGTGTGGGTGCTGAGCTTCGGGCCGCTATGGCAGAGTTTGCCTCGTAGCATTTGCTACGAGAGGTTTGGTCTTCTCTCCGCTTTTGTGACCGGGAGGAATTTTGGGGGCGCCCCAAGCCCAGGCGACCCGAGGTAGCGGTAAGGCGAGTGCGTGCGCACGGCCGGTTGGGCCTGGCCTGGCGTCTTGGCGGGAAATGGGGGTCGGGGGAAGGAGGACGGGTAGCAAAGGACCTCAGTTGATAATTAGGAGCTGGCGAAGGAGGTGTAGAGAGAAAGGCCGGGGGAGGCGAGGGAACAGTCTGAGTAAAAGTAAGAAGCTGGAGAATATGAGATTCATCTCATCTTTTTAATACTCAGTGACCTTCCCTCCCCCCGGAGTCAGGCACTATTCGGGGATACAACGTCGGACGTAGGCGAAGATTCTACAAGAACTTATAATTGTAATGGGTTGTATGGGCAAGTAATTACCATTTAGAGTCACCTTTAATTGCCCCGAAGGTAAAAGAAAGCCGAGTTGAGGGAAGGAGTAAGGGTGTTCTTTTGCATAGGGAGGTCCGAATGGACCCCCAGTGAGGTGACTTTTAAGCAAAGACGTGGCTGTAGTGGAGAGTGAGCCATGCCAGTATTGGAGAGAAGCACGTTATGGGCAAAGAGAATGGGGTGTGAAATAATCAGTAGTCTTAGGTAGAGTTTGGTAAATGTGGAAGGCAAGCCTGGAAAAATAGGTAGGAGAAGTGGTAAAGAGTCACGACTTTCAAGTTGAGTGGTTTAACTTCCAGGTAGTGGTTATCTCTTGTATCTTTTTAAGTAGGCAAAAGATGCCTTTACTGCAGAGAAGATAGTGTGGCAAGTGGCTATTTTATTTCGATTTCCCTGTCATTCTTGTTTTAGTCTCTCACATTTATTATGATTCCAGGTTTATATGCCACTTACGTGGTGTTATTTCTGTTTTGCACAGAACAAGTTTGTGGCCTGTTTGATTCCTTGCAGAGGTTGATGGGCCCACGACAATATCGAAAATGCATATTAAGTCAATCGTTCTGGAGGGATTCAAGTCCTATGCTCAGAGAACCGAAGTTAATGGTTTTGACCCCCTTTTCAATGCTATTACTGGTTTAAATGGTAGTGGTAAATCCAACATATTGGACTCCATCTGCTTTTTGTTGGGCATTTCCAACCTGTCTCAGGTAAAGTGTAAACTTTCTGATTTATGTGAATGTAAGTTTAGCAAGGAAATGCTCATTGAATTTAGGAGATTACTCTTGATATTCTCTTCATTTGCGTTTTTCTACTTTATGTGAATTATCTTATACTTAAAGTTTTTATTCCATCTGTTAGATGAGAAAACAGAAACTTAGGTTGCCTAAGGTTTATCCTCTCAAGATGTTTAGAAGTAACACTCAAACTCAGGCATTCTGACTTTTAAGCAGGCTCAATACAGAGTTTGTATTTTCACTTCTGTGTCATAATGCTTTTTCAAATCCTAATGGATTAGATGACTAATGAAAATCATAAGTGCTGTCTTCTCTGAAATCTTGTAAGTTAACCTGTTAAGAAATGAGTAGAAAACAATTCAAAGTTGAAGGGTTCTGAAGAAAGACTCCCTTTGTAGAAAGTCGACCATTTTCCTTGCCAGTGGCTGCAGCTGCCTGTCCTTGTCTACTTAATGGGTAATACATTGGTGGGTTTTCCAACAGCAAGAAATCCATTTTTAGTGCCAATTTGTACTATATGGAATTTTGTAGTGGGTAAAGTTTTCTTCTTTTATTTTAGGTTCGGGCTTCTAATTTACAAGATTTAGTTTACAAAAATGGGCAGGCTGGTATTACCAAAGCCTCCGTGTCAATTACTTTTGATAATTCTGACAAAAAGCAAAGTCCTTTAGGATTTGAGGTTCATGATGAAATCACAGTAACAAGACAGGTGAGTGGCTACTAAACAATTGGATACCCTAAGAGCTTTTAATGTCCTATGTGGGTTTTTTGGCAATATGGCTTGGCAAAACGATAAAATTCATGAGCAAAATTGTTGTATCAAATACCGACTAGATTCCTTAGGAATATCTTCTTATATTAAAATTTCGATGATGCAGATTCCATCATTAAGGGGATTGAAAGAGATCTGAAAAATTATCCATCCAGTATAAGGACTGAACCATGCTTACATCTTTTTTTTTTTAATGATTTTTTTTTCAGGTCACATGGTAACATGCTTAAATCTCGAACCATACTTATATCTTCTCTGGCAGTGCTTGAACACCACCAGTACCTGAGATCTTGCTATCTTTTGTGATAACCCATTATGGTTTTGGACAGATCTTATTAGAAAATTATTCCTATAAATTCAGCCTAAGTCTGTTGTCTTAAAGTTTTACTCATTAATCCTGGTCCTCTTGAGCACCGAGAGCAAATCTAATTTATTCCATATTTCAATATTTAAAAGATCTACAAGTGTAAATGTTTTCCAAGCGAAATTTCACCAGGTCTTTGACTTGATGTTTGTTTCTAGTTCCTTCACTTGCCTCATCACACCAAGTATGCTCCAGTTTCCCTTCTTGGCTCCATCCATCTGTTGTTTTTAAGGCATGGCACCTCAAATTGTGTGTCAGAGTTGGTCTAGTTAGAACAGAATTAAGCAGAATTATTACTTCTTTTCATTTTAGATACTCTGCTTCTATTTTTTCCCAGTATGGCATTGAAGTGTTCCTAATATGTTGTTGGTTCATACCATATTTACTTGAAACCACTCTGATTTTTTTCAGATGTGATATTACTCAGCTGTGTTACTGCCATTCTTTTATGTATGCAGGTTTTTAAAACCAATAAAGAACATTACATGTGTCCCTTAAAATTTTTTCTTATGGAGTCAGACAATGTTTTCAGCTTGTCAGAATTTTGCTTTTAAAAATCTCCTCCCATTTACTCTCTTTCTTAGCATGATGTCACTTACAGATTTTCTCTTCTATTTTAATGAAAGCCTCTGATTAAAAGAAAAATGGTTGACTAGGTTGGGACAGAATCCTGTTCTATGTCATTAGGCTTCCATCAAATAATTACCCTATGGGAATTGTCACTAATTGTTACTAATCTACCTGATCGTTTCTGTTCTTATTTAGGCAATAGCCTGTATCTTTACCAAAATATTGTCATATAGTCCAAGTCACATTACTTCCAGTGGGTGTACTAGGTCTGTCTTTCAGGACCTCAAAACCTGGTTGAGACAATCTTACCCAATAAATAACGGTTTAAGTATGATAATAGAATATGAATAGCGTCTGGCATGACTTGTTCTTAATGAACCCATACGAAAGCTCCACAATTACTCTTTTTCTTTTAAGGGATCACAAGTCATGTCTTCATTAATGCCTTTTAGAATCTTGTCAAGAATTGATGTCAAGCTGCTTGTCTTTGGATTTTAATATCTGACTTCTGTTCCCCGTGAAAAGTGGAAAAATAGAGGTTAACCTCTGAGTATGGAAAAATTACAGAAAGAAGGTGATAAAGAAAGGAAAACATGTTTTACGCATACTTGGAAACATAAAGCTACATGAACCTTATGAAAACATAAACCTTAGAGACCTAGTCTAATGTAAGGTAGGTTAGAAGGCGTGTGGTTGGTTATATAACTAGTTAGCAAAAGTACCTGGATTAGAAGCTAGTTATCGTGACTCAGGTTAGTGTTTTTGACCACATCACACTTCCAGTGTTTACTCAGAATTGGTTTTGTTTACCATTAGTTGGACAGAATGAATAAGTGCAAAGTAATATACTTAGTAATTTATCATTTTAGCACAAGGCGTGCATGTACATTCATATTTTTAAAAATTCTTCCTTTTTTAGGTGGTTATTGGTGGCAGAAATAAATATTTAATCAATGGAGTAAATGCAAACAACACCAGAGTACAGGATCTCTTCTGTTCTGTTGGCCTTAATGTTAACAACCCTCACTTTCTCATCATGCAGGTATTTTGTTTGAGGTCTTTGTACCTCTTTCATAATGGTATTGATATCTTTTATTTTTAAGTACTACAATAGAAGTACCTTCTTTTTTGAATTTTCCATTTTTTATTTGCTATTATGCTGTGTTTGGGGACCTATTAAGAAATGTGGTTTAATTATTTGCACTGATATCTTCTACCATATTACATACATTTGAATTTTGGAGAATGTTTAGAAATTTTTCTTGAATTTTATTTTATCACTAAAAAAACAATACATGTTAACTATTAAAAAATTGTCATATTCTTTTATTGTTAGATTTAAGCATTTTAATATTTTAAGCATAAAGGTTTTAGTAATTTTCTTCATTAGAGACTTATGCAAATAAAAAGTAAAGACCGATGTTATTATCTTGAACTTCTATTATTTCACTTGACCCATCCAGCTGTCCCTTGAGAGAGTCACAGTAAGGCCAATGGGAAGATCCTGATGGGACCAAAATAAAAATATTTTCACTACATCACAGTTTCAGAGCTGGAAGTTTGTTTCAAGTGAATCTAAGTCCTAGTAATATAATTCTCCGAGTGTGCGGTTTTTTTTGTTTGGTTTGGTTTTGGTAATGAATGAATTTAATGATTTTTATGGCATTGGAAAAAAAAAATTTTTTATTGTATTCGAGGCCTAGAAATGTGTCTTTTATTTCATGAAATTTTTTTGGAAGGATATCATTCAAAGAAATCAAGAAATGTTCATTAATTATGCTAAAATGTATCTATTTACTTTCCATTTTTAAAATTGGATGTTTCTGCATCTTTAATATTAACTGTCTCAGAAAAATGGTCTGAGTTAACTTTGTATCATCTAATATATTATTTCATTTGTATCATTTAGTAACTTATGTAACATATCACTGGTAAGTCAGGAAGTAAATAGCAAAGTTCCAAAATTGTACAATTACATAAGCTATCTGTGGTAACAAATTTAACAAAAGAAACATCTTTTCATGTAGGTAGATGATAGACCTCCCCAAGATTGGTATATTGAGATTCAACAGCTTCAGTAGAGATAAACACAAATGCCTTCAGGTTGAATTTTCTGTAATTTATTATCATTATAGTAAGTTTACCATTTTATTTTCAGGGACGAATTACAAAAGTATTGAATATGAAACCTCCAGAGGTAAGAATACTATTTATGAACATTAAAAATAGTAATTATAGATATTGTTTTAATCTTCCAGGCAATCAGCTTTTTAATATAATTTCTTCTAATTACAAAGTTCTTGGAAATATTGTTTAAGAATCATTAATAAAGAAAGTAATTTGTTTATTTAGTATTTGGCAGTATGCCCAATATTAAAAGAAATTTTGACTGTATAATGTGGTCTTGCTCAACTGATGTTCTGTGTCAGGATTCATCCCTACAAAAAAACC
>CAUYSK010080693.1:0-13256 GCA_963575035.1 Avahi laniger
AGAAATTAATCGGACAACTAAAAATACATAAAAAAAAAAATTAGCCGGGCATGGTGGCGTATGCCTGTAGTCCCAGCTACTCGGGAGGCTGAGGCAGGAGGATCGCTTAAGCCCAGGAGTTTGAGGTTGCTGTGAGCTAGGCTGACGCCATGGCACTCACTCTAGCCTGGGCAACAGAGTGAGACTCTGTCTCAAAAAAAAAAAAAAAGTGTACAACCCACAAAGAGCTCTGAATAATGTTTTCAAGAAAGGCATAAACTCTGACATACCAAAAAATGAATCACAATAAAGAATTCCAATAGAGAAAAAAATGGGATTTAAAATCAATTGTGAAGGGGAAAAAAGATGCTGACTAGAGACATCACTTGTTGGACTATCCCAGTGTGAAAGTAGGATATTGGATGAAGGAGAGGGGAGGAGAGATGCAGCTCAGGTGTGGATCACAGTGAGAGGTAATGGAGCCTGCCAGGGACCTCAGAGAAGCAGAGAAGGAAGAAGATAAAGAAGAGGAGATATTGGTGAGGATCAAACTCAGAGAGGCTGAGAGCCCCTGAAAAGGGTAAAGGGGGTTCTCCTCTCCCCATTACGTGCTTTCAGTGACCAGTGGGCCACCAAGTTTCCTGGAGCCTTTTCCACCCCTCATGAGCCAAGGCATGGTGGCAAACATGGAATAGTGAGGAGAACTCGTGTGATCCAGGAGCTTGGACAGTGCATGGGGGAAGTGGGATCCCCTCCTAGGAGAGTGATAAGAGAGACAGGATAACTGGTTTTCTCCTGTTTAGATGCTTCCTTTCCAGCCCCTCCCTTTATCCATTGTAATTAGGAAAACAGTTTGAGCCAAGATTTTGGCGAGCATCCACTTCTCTCAGTGGACACATGCTATAGACTGGGGTTTACTTGGAGTGTAGCACCCATGCCTTTCCTCTTGGGGTCCTGCAGTGGTCATGGGGGGGCCTGATATGGAAGGTCTTTTCCTGCACCTATTTCACGTGGTCACACACAAACAGGTCAGACAAGTAGGCCGGACTCAGTGCCCCCTGGACTCAAGCAAGTTGCTGGGTGTCACAGAGGGGAGATCTTGCAGCTGGACTTGGGTAGCGAGGAAGCCCACATGGACAGAATGGAAGGGAAAGCACTGTGAGGTTCTCAGAGATGGCATTCTGGAAGACCACAGATCCCCCCTACCAGAGAACCACCATATTGGATTAGGATATGTCATCCAGAGGGGAGGAGCCCAGTCCTGGTATTCATAGTGACCAAACACTGCACACTCAGACATGTGGGCTGACTGGGAGTTGTAGCCCCTCCCCGCACCCATTATAACCAGATGAGCAGTTGAATCGAGAATTTGGCAAGTGGCCACTTGTCTCCAGCAGGCCCATTCTCCAGGCGAAGGTCTCCACAGAGAGTGGTACCCCTGTCTCTTCCATTGAGGACTGTAGTGGAAAAAAGGTACCAAAACTGGGAACACCCTACCCACTGGCATTGCTCAGAAACACATGCCAGTGGGTCAGAAACACAGCCAGGAGGGGTATGAGAGCTGGACTCGGGTGGCAAGAGAGCCCATGTGAACAGAACTGATAAGAGAGTGCTGTTGTGGGTCAGAGATGGAGTGACCTGGGAGATCACCCAGCCCTCTATGCCAGGAAACTGCCCTATTGGATTGAAGTGGGAAGATCCCAGCCTGGTGCCATAGCAAGCAAGAGTTTAGGCCCCTAATCTGTGGACAGCCCTCCCGGTTTAGAGGGCCTGGCCTGACTTTCCTCCCAGTGGCTCCCACTAGTGGCCGGAAAAGCAATATGGGGCCCCAGCCAAGGCTTCGTAACAGCCTTTATAGGCTCACGCAACCTAGCTAAGATCTGCCTTACTCCTCCACCCACCTTTGTTGTGGTGGAGATTAAGCAACCTCCTGGAAGCTACAGGGCTCTTCCTAAAGCTTGGGACACTCAAGGGTCCCATCTGGGGAACCAGAACCAACCAAAGGTACAAAAGAACAATTCAGCAGTTGGCTCTTTCACACAAGCCTCAATCACTGACAGGGAGAACAAATCTACAGCTCATCACAGCATCTATCAACTCAATCAAACAGGGCATGGCTGATCCATACTCACAAGCATCACCCGCCATCTCAGAGATTAAGCTAGGGAACCCAATACAATTCACACTGCTGGGAACAGATGAAGACGGCAGGATAGAGGCAACCTGAGAGAATCATCAAAGCTGCCTAAAAATTTCCATAGGCAACTCAGGACCAGCACGCTTCTCCCTGGCACAGCCGAGGATTGATTTGGGGGACCTGGGGACAAGCACACAGGCCAAATGCAGTATTCCCAGGACTTGATAGTGTTGACAGATGAGAAAGAATCAGTGAAAGAACTTTGGAAATATAAAAAATCAGAGTGAAAGGACACCCCCAAGAGGGAATGCCAGCTCTCAAGCAATAGATCCAAACCAAAATGCAAATATTGAAATGACAGATAAAGAATTCCAAATATCAATTGTAAGTAGCTCAACAAAATCCAAAAGAAAATGGAAAATCAACTCAAAGAAACCAGAAAGACAATTCAGGATATGGATGAAAAATTGACGAAAGAGATTGACATATTAAACAAAAACCAAATGGAACTTCTGGAAATGAAAAATCTATTCAAGGTGGAAAAACAAGCACCACATGTACTCACCATCAAATTGGTATTAACTGATCAACACATAAGTGCACATGTAAAAATAACATCTATTGGATGTCGGGTGGGGGGGGAGGAGGGGACTGGTATATGCATACACAAAGAGTACAATGCGCACCATCCGAGGGATGGACACACTTGAAACTTGAACTTGGTGGGGGGCAAGGGCAACATATGTAACCTAAACATCTGTACCCCCATAATATGCTGAAATAAAAAAAAGAAAAATTTATTCAAGGAAATAAAAAACACAGTGGAAAGTTTTTTTTGTTTGTTTTGTTTTGTTTTGAGACAGAGTCTCACTCTGTTGCCCAGCCTGAGTGCAGTGAGGTCAACCTAGTTCACAGAAACCTCAAGCTCCTGGGCTCAAGTGGTCCTCCTGCCTCAGCCTCTCCAGTAGCTGGGACTACAGGCATGCACCACCATGCCTGGCTAATTGTTTCTATATATTTTTAGTTGTCCAGCTAATTTCTTTCTATTTTTCTAATAGAGACGGGGTCTTGCTCTTGTTCAGGCTGGTCTCGAACTCCCGAGCTCAAACGATCTGCCTGCCTCGGCCTCCCAGAGTGCGAGGATTATAGGCGTGAGCCACCACACCTGGCCCACAGTGGAAAGTTTTAAGAATAGACCAGATCAGGCAAAAGAAAGAATCTCAGACCTTAAAGACAACTCTTTTGAATTAAATCAGTCATTTATAAATAATGAACAGAAAATTAAGAGGAATGAAAAAAGCGTACAAGAAATTTGGGGTTATGTAAAATGCCCAAATATAAGAATCATACGTATCCCAGAAGGAGAAGAAGAAAACACACAAGGGCTGGGAAATCTATTTGAGACAATAATTGAGGAAAACTTCTGTGGTCTTGCTAGAGATTTAGACATTCAGGTACAAGAAGCTCAATGAACACCTGGGAGATTCATTATAAAGAGGCAATCACCAAGACACACAGTCATCAGACTGGCCAAAGTTAACATGAAGGAATGACTCCTGTGAACTGTGAGTTGAAAACATAAAGTAACTTACAAAGGAAAACCCATCAGGCTGACTACAGACTTTTCAACTGAGAATTTACAAGCCAGAAGGGACTGTAGCCCCATCTACAGTCTCCTTAAACAGAACAACTACCAGCCTAGAATTTTGTATCCTGTGAAAATAAGTTTCATAAACAAAGGAGAAGAAAAGACTTTTCCAGACAAGAAAACACTGAGGAAATTTGTCAAGACCAAACCTGCCCTGCAGGAAATACTCAGATCTGCATTATACATGGATCGGCACAATGGTCACCCTCCGGTGTAAAATTACCCAAAAGCTAAAGTGCAAAGCTCAAATAGTACAAGAGGCAAAACAAAGCAATAAGGTACTAACCAACAGGATGAACAGAACAGCATTCCACATGTCAATTCTATCCATAAATGTAAATGGTGTGAATTCCCCACTCAAGAGACATAGGCTGGATAAATGGATTAAAAAACACAAGCCAAGTATCAGCTGTCTCCAGGAAACATATCTAATCCACAAGGATTCTTACAGACTCAAGGTCAAGGGATGGAAAAAACAATTTCCATGCAAATGGAGACCAAAAGTAAGCAGGCATAGCCATTCCAGTATCAGATAAAATTGACTTTAAATCAACAATTCAGCGAAGTCTCAGTTTACAAAATCAATGTACACAAATCAGTAGCATTCCTATACATTAATAATGGTCAAACTGAGAATCAAATTGAAGACTCAATATCATTCACAATAGCTGCAAAGAAAATAAAATACCTAGGAATATACTTACCCAAGAAGATGAATGATCTTTATAAGGACAACTACAAAACGGTGAGGAAAGAAATCACAGATAATACAAACAATTGGAAATACATATCATGCTCATGGATTGGTAGAATCAACACTGTTAAAATGTCCATACTACCTAAAGTGATTTACAGATTCAATGCAATTCCCATCAAAATACCAACATCATATTTCACAAATATAGAAAAAATAATTCTACACTTTGTGTGGAACCAGAAAGAAGCCTGAATAGTCAAAGCCATCTTAGGCAAAAGAAACAAACAGGAAGGTATCACGTTACTAGACTTCAAACCATACTACAAGGCTATAGTAATCTAAACAGCATGGTATTGGTACAAAAATTAGAGACATAGACCAATGGAACAGAACAGAAAACCCAGATATAAAGCCATCCACTTCCAGCCATCTGATCTTTGACAAAATAGGCAACAATATTCATTGGGGAAAAGAATCTTTATTAAATAAATGGTTCTGGGAAAACTGAATAGCCACATGCAGAAGAATGAAATAAGATCTATATTTCTCACCACTTACAAAAATTAATTCAAGATGAATAAAGTGCCTAAATGTAAGGCACGAATCTACAAGAATTCTAGAAGAAAATGTTGGAAAAACTCTTCTAGGTATTGGCCTAGGCAAAGAATTTATGAAGACCCCAGTGGCAGTCACAGTAACAACAAAAATAAATAAATAAATGACACTTGATTAGATTAAAAACTTCTGCACAGCCAAGGAAATAATTAACAGAGTAAATAGATAATCTAGAGAATGTTAGAAAATATTCACAAGCTATATATGCAATAAAGGACTAATGATCAGAATCTACAAACAACTCAAGTGAATCAGTAAGAATAAATCAAACTGCCTCATTGAAAAGTGGGAAAAAGATAGGAACGGAAGTTTCTCAAAAGAAGATAGACTAATGGCCAATAAACATTAAAAAATGCTCTATGTCACTTATCATCAAGGAAATGCAAATTAAAATCACAGTAAGATTTCACCTTCCCTCAGTTAGAATGGCCTTTATTAAAAAGTCCAAAAACAGTAGATGTTAACTTGGATGCAGAGAGAAAGTAACAGTTATACACTGTTGGTGGGACTGCAAATTAGTACAACCTCTATGGAAAACAGTATTGAGATTCTCAAAGAACAAAAAGTTGACCTACTGTTTTATCCAGCAAACCCATTACTGGATATTTACCCAAAGGAAAAGAAGTCATTTTTATCAAAAAGACACCTGCAATTGAATGTTTATTGCCATACAATTTACAATTGCTAAGATGTAGAATCAATATAAATGCCCATCGATTCATGAGTGCATTAACAAAATGTGGTATATGTATACCATGGAATACTACTCAGCCAAGAAGAAGGATGGCTTAATGCCTTTTGCAACAATTTGGATGGAACTGGAGAACATTATCTTAAGTGCAGTATCTAAAGAATGGAAAAACAAGCACCACATGTATTCACTATTAAATTGGAGCTAACTGATGAGCACTAACTAACTGCATGTGCATAGAGGCCAGTAAAACTCAACAGAAATCAACTGTGGGGAAGGGGGAGGAGGGGACAGGCAAATTCATATCTAACAGGTACAGTGAGCACATAACACTTATAATACTGACTCAAGCATTATAAAAAGAATCAATATCAAACCAAATAACCAAAAACATTTGTATCCCTGTAATATTTTGAAATTAAAAAAGCAATTGTGATTACTACTGAGATCAACAATATTTATGATCAGTGTTGAAATAATTGCTAACATGTGAACCTTAATAAACATCAATTTTTAAAAGATGTGACATGTAATTATAAAATAAATTAATATAGTTGTATTTTCCCAGATCATTCTAACAAAAATTGTGATGACAGGGGAGAGAGATGAAAATAAATTGTGTCAGTATTTCTTTATTCTTTCTCTTAATATTTAAATTAAAAAGAATGAGCCCACCATTTTTTAGTTGTTTCAAAGGAAAAATATATTTCAATATGTAGATAATTACCAAAAAATTAAACAAAAATTCTAAATTTCAAACAAAATGAAAAGAACATGTTATAATAAAAAGTCTGAACAGACGTGCTAAACTATTAATAATGCTTACTCTTGAATTTTGAAATATTGGGGACTTTCATTTTTCATATTTTGCATGCCTATATTTTTCTATAATGCACATATATTTACTAATGTAAAAACAAACATTTGCATAAATTTCCACATCTTACAAAATGAAATTAAACCATAATGCTTTTAATTTCTTGAAATTTATGCATCTTTGTTCTTTCTCAAAAGTATCTGAAGCAGTTAATGGACTTAAAATGTAAAGAAGAAAGACAATGGATCTGGATCAAGTTTGAAAAATTCTGGTTTTGGAGACTTCTGGGAACTTGAGAGCAAGAAGAATGCTCAAGTATAAGTAAATGTACTAATTAAATAATGTAATAATTTCAAAAATGTATGAAAATGTCCTAGAAATAACTAGAGTCAGCAAAATGATTTTTAAAAATCAATAATCCAAATGCTACATAAATTGTGAGAGACTTTGTGTTGTGTACATCTTTTTGGTTTTCTCCTCAATTCCCACTTTCTAAGAATTTCCCTCCCTTGAACCACAGAGTGGCAAGATAAGTGGCCATGTGCCATGTTATTACAGTGGGATCACAGGGGGCACCTGAACCAAGCTGGGATTCCAGACTTGGCTCAGATGCCCCCTATGGCCTGAAAGAGTCAAGCCATTCTCTCTCCAGAGGCTTTACCTGTTAAACATCTAATGGTGGGACTATTGCTGGCATTGTTCCTTCTTGGGGATTGCAGAGCTGAGGAAGCTGGTTTAGAGAGAGAAAAGAATGAAGAAGGGCAGAGCAGGGGCTAGAATGCTTGGATGTTATTCTAGATTTTTCTTTCTTCCAGTTTTTTCTTGCACTCCAGGTATGTTATTATTTTCAGGATCTTGAAGACACTCCAGGATCCTGAGGCACTATCCTGCAGTAGTGCAGATCATGGAGATCATGGACTATGACATGAGATTGCCTGGATTTGAATCTTCATTGCTAGCTATGGGGCCATTTGCAAGTTCTGCTATCACTCAAAGCCTTGGTTTATTCATCTGTAAAAGAGAGATAATATTAGGCCTCATTTTAGAGGATTACGGTGAGGATTAAATGAATTAATAAATTTTAAAGTTTGATATAAGTGCTGAACATTGACTATTAATTATATATAATATTAATAAATTATGTTAATACTAATAAATATAATATAATTACTTAATAATATAATTATATAATATTGATAAATTATGTCAATACTAATATGTTACCATATTAGTTAATATGGTAACTATTAATATTCTTATAGTAAATGATTTTTTCTGCTTAAGCAATTACTATCAAGAGCTCATGCAGATTTGTAATTCCTTTCTGAAAGTATACCAGGAACGATTACAAAACTTGGGGCTGGTGATATGATGGGAGGCAGGGTCCCCACTAAGTAACAAGAGAGAACTTAGTCAAATATTTAAATGTATGAGCCACTCAGTCAGTGAGGACAGGATTTATGTCCTTTTCATTTTCTTTTTTTTTCTTTTTTTTTTTTTTTGCTAGTCGTGAAACCTTAGGCAAATTACTGAGCATTAAATACCTTATTTGAAAAATTTGAGTAATAATAGATCTGGCTTATAGAATAGTTGAGAGATTTTTTAAAATGAGAATATATGCCTGATATCTGGCACATAGGAATACTAAATAAACACTTTATTATTTTAATTATTATTACTAACTCCACAATTCAGATGAACAACACATC
Organism: Avahi laniger; assembly: GCA_963575035.1. Taxonomy (NCBI): domain Eukaryota; kingdom Metazoa; phylum Chordata; class Mammalia; order Primates; family Indriidae; genus Avahi; species Avahi laniger. Next base: position 8,294 of record CAUYSK010080693.1, read on the forward strand.
CAGTGGCCAAGTTAAAGTCAGAGAAGTGAGGGATATAGACATGTTTATACTTCCTTGTCAAGAGACGTGTGACTCATCAACATGCATCTTTTCCTTAATTCAGAATGTTTCAGCCACAATTTGCTCTTTTTATAGATGTGTTACTGGAATTTCTTGAGGTTGTGAGGTCAAAGGAAAACTTCCCCTTTGACCTCTGAAGGTTCACTGAAAATCAACTGACAAAAGGCAGATTAATAGGACAAAAGATATACAAAATTTATTTTAACATGCATAAGCACAGAGGAATCACATGAGAATAATTGCCCAATAACCCAATGAAGTATAGAAGCTTATATATCCTTCTTCATGGTTAGGGAATGGGAAATGTAGACGATTCTTTCAAGGGGAAGTAAATGATTATTAGGGAGAAGGAATGGACCCAGGAGACAGAAATTAACTTATAAATGATTCTCTTTGAATTTTTTTTTAAGACAGGATCTTGCTCTGTTGCCCAGGCCAGAGTGCAGTGGTATGATCATAACTCACTGCAACCTCAAACTCCTGGGCTCAAGCGATCCTCCTGCCTCAGCCTCCCTAGTAGCTGGGACTACAGGTGTGCACCACCATGCCTAGCTAATTTTTTAATTTTTTGTAGAGATGAGGTCTTGCTATGTTGCCCAGGCTGGTCTCAAACTTGTGGTTTCAAGTGATCTTCCTGCCTTGCCCTCCCAAAGTGCTGGGATTACAGGTATGAGCCACCATGGTGCTGGACCAGCGTCTTTTTGGAATTTGAATGAGCTCTGAGAAGCAGGCATTATCTTATGAAAAAGTTTGTGCAGGCGTGGTTGCATTCCTTAGTTCTTGTTTTCTACAATAGATAATAAGATTTCAGGAAGAGGATGGAAAGTAATTGTGTTCTTCTTTGGTGGTTCAGTTTCTAGATGTATAAGGGAACTTTGGAGAAAAGCTTTATCCTGTGCTTTGGGAAAGACTAAGGGTTGAGAGAAAGGAAGGGGATGGAGGTCAGACAGACCTTGAAACTGCTTCTTTAGTTCAGTTACATTTCAGGGTATACATTTCCAGGCCCTACAGACAGATCAATTGAACCAGGATTTCTGGGTAGTACAATGAAGGACCTATATTTTTATTATTTTATCAAAGTTTGAGGGAGGCATAGCTTACACATGAGTGTGAAAACTCAACATCATGCTTATAGAATGTTTATTTTCAAAAATTTCTTCTAGTGATCTTGAAAAGCACCCAGGGTTAAGAATGTAAGACTTAAAGAAAAACCTTCTTTGCTAGAAGACCTCAGAAATGCAAATTACCTACTTCAGTTAAAGGGTGCCCTGAATGGAACTGGCTTGTCCCTTTTGTTTTGCTCCAATTCCATTTTTGAGGCTATGTGTTCTTACTGGGGCCTACTTGGAGGAAGGGGTCAAAATGGCTCAGAGAAGCATGGAGGTCCGTAGGGAGAGAGAGGCTTGTTGAATTTTCATCAGGCATAAAATTGGAAAGCTAGCATTATTACAAAATACTATATGGTCCCAATTTGTCACCCCTCCTTGTATACATGCCTTTTGCATTATATCTTTGAAATCCCCTCCCACTTTGTGTAGGCTGTTCTGCTCTACCTCTTGCCTCTGGGGTCAGCTATGTGACTTGCTCTGGTCATTGGGATATTAGCAAATGTGAAGCAAGCAGGGGTATGGAAAAGTGCTTGATGTTTCTGTTAGCTCTCTTGTTCCTAGGCCTTTTGTCATGAGAATGTAGGCCGCTGGAGATAAGATATGTGGATCAAAGTTAAGTAGCTGAAAGAGTTCAGGAAATGTTACTCCAAAACATGCTGTTTTGGTATACTGATTACTTTGAGCTCAAGGTACTTGAAAAAGAGCAAATGTAAAGAGAGGCTTTCTCTAGGCTCCCCTTGTTTGCCTAAAGAGAGATCCTCCAAAAGGAACTCAATTGTCATAAAATCTCTATCCTGAGAGTTTCATAAACCAGAGAGGATCAACTCATATTCCAAAAGAGAAGACTAGAAAACATCATCACACCCAGGCAAACTTTGTCACAAACTATCACCTATTCTTCTACAGGCCCATTCCTTTTTCCCCCAATCATTTACTCTCCCCTAAATCACCTATATCCTCCCTTCCCTCTCCCCTGTGAAGAAGTATATAAGCCCCTAAATCTCACTGGTTTACTGGAATTCACTTTTCTTTCCTGTGATGCACCAATGCATGTAACAAATTTGTATGTGTTTTATCCTGTTAATCTGGTTGTTGTCAGTTTATTTCATAGACTCATTTATCAAACTGTCAGAGAGTAGAGAGAAAGTCATTTTTCCTCTACATAGCTAACTTGTCCCAACTGTGGCTATCCTAGATAAGCTGCTGATCAGCCAACCTCCAGAGCTAGCCAAAAGATCAGAGCTGCCTACCTAACATGAATTTGACTACAGATGCATGAGTGAGCCTAAATGAGAGCAGAAAAACTGCCTACCAACCCAAGGTTTCATGAGTTAATAAATCTTTATTGTTTTAAGCCATTGCATTATGGAATGCTTCGTTACACAGCATTATTTTGGCAGGAGATAACTGATGTACACAGAAATCAAGGTATAGACCAGAAACCATGACCATAAGAATTATGTAAATTTAAAAATTCACACAAATTATCTTTCTGAATTGATCTTATTCTCTGTATCTCAGCATGTATTAATATTAATAATAAAATACCTAAAATTGGAAGGAGCCTTGAGGAGTAGAGGTAGGGGGAAGTAAATATGACTGAAAACATCTCTAAAGAAAAGAGAAAATTTGTGGTCAGAGGAAGGTATGGAATCTAGGGCAAGAAAGAAAGAAGAATGTAGGCAACAGGACTGAGCATGAAAAGTGGTCTTGAGAAAATAAAAAAGAATCTGTGGTAGAACCTGATTTTAACCATTCATGATTCGTACTCAAAGTGGTCTATTCAACCTCTACTACAATTTCATAGGTTCTAGTGTGACCCCAGACTGAGATCCTCAGCTGAGTCTTCAGTCTGAGTCTGTCAAGCCAATTATTTGAGGAAGACCTTTTAGCATGTTCCCTTGCTATAGTCTAACTGCAGGAAAGATAGTGCCATTCTTGAAAGCAATAGATATGTGGATATCTAAATTGTTTTAGCTCATTTGACTTAAGTCCCCACCTTTGATTTTTAAAAATAACACCAACTTAATCTGAATAAATGAAAGGCATTTATTTTAAAATTCCGCAAAAGTGCTCTGGGCCACAGCCTTTCCAGAAAACTGGATTCTGATTCCTTACCTCATTATAATTTTTTATGTTTTAAAAAAATCATAAAATATTTAGAAGACAGTATGTATGTGTAATATTGGTACATTATCCAATGGCAGAATCAATAAATAACAATATCAAGAGAATAGATCTGATTCAGTAAAATCAAAAATTCAGTAAAATAATAGATCTGATTCAGTAAAATTAAAAAATGAAATCAATCAAAATGAAAGGCAAATAATAAATGAATAAAATATTTACAATAAATATGACAGACATTGGTTTGATAACTTTAATATAGAAAAAAACTCTTCTAAAATAATGAGAAGTGACAAATTACTATAGTAGAAAAATGAGCAAAACACATAAACTGCCATTTTACGTAATAAGAAATATTATGGTCAACAAGCATATAAGGTATTCAAACTCACTAGTAATAAAGAATTCCAAATTAAGACTTTTGCTTCTGACCAAGGTGCACTAACAGGAATTGAATTTGCCCTCACACTTGAAACAACTAAATAAAAGAGAAATAAATATATGTAACAATGGGTTTCAAGACACTGGACTTCAGGTAATAAAAAACAATGATCCCCATGAGATGGGGAACAAATGAGGTGAACCTTGTGATAGTTACAGGTTACTGCCTGAAGAGTTTCTAGGCGGAAGCACATAGAGAAGCAACCCAAGGAGAACATGAAAAACTCCCTGAGTTGAGGAGACAGAGCTGAGAGTCCAGGGAGACCAAGATATCTAGAGTTCACAGACATCTAGAGTACTAATTTCACAGAATATTAGAAAGGAGAGAGATTCACAGAGAAAGAACTCTAGAGGTCCAGAGATCTACAGAAGGCCTTCTTTAAGTATTCAGCAGAATACTGATCAGAGATCTGATAGTTAGTGATAGAAAACCCAAAGCCAGGGGAAAAATCATTTGGAAAGATTAAGGTATTACACAGTACTCACAAAAGGCTGGGAATAGTGCCTGTTCCAGACTAAATACACTTGTGATTCATGGGACATTGGGTGGACCAGTTAGAAAGATCTTGCCTCAGTACAGGGGAATAATTAGCATTACATTGGGCACTGCTCCAATCTCACAGATCATAAAAGCAAGGCATAAGGTATCAAGTGTTTCCAAGTAACATAACTGTATCTCAGTAGAAAAAGCTTAAAAATATTTATAGGAATAAAAATATATCCAGACCCAACAAGGTAAAATTCACAATATATGCATACAATCAAAGATTTCCAACCATGCAAAGAAGCAAGAGAACCATATGAGAATTGACCCCTTTCAGAATAATCAATCAATGAAAAACAACACAAACTAACACAGATGCTAGAACTAGTAGATGAAAAAATTAAAACACTTATTATAAGTGTATTTTGTATGTTCAAAAAGTTAACTTGAGACATAGAAGATATTAAAAAGACTAAAAATAAACTTATATAAATGAAAATCATAATGAGTGAGATGAAAAATACACTGGATGGGATTTAAAAAATTAGTCATTACAGAAGAAAACATTAGCGAACATTATACATAGCAAGAAAAACCATCCATTTGATTAGGTCCCATTTATTTATTTTTGTTGTTGCTGTAGTTGCTTTTGGGGTCTTCTTCATAAATTCTTTGCCTAGGCCAATGTCTAGAAGAGAATTTCCAACTTCTTCCTCTAGAGTTCTAATAGTTTCACTCCTTA
>CAUYSK010080694.1:0-13824 GCA_963575035.1 Avahi laniger
TCCTGCCTCAGCCTCCCGGGTAGCTGGGAGTACAGGCATGCGCCACCATGCCCGGCTAATTTTTTTATATATATATATTTTTTAGTTGTCCAGCTAATTTCTTTCTATTTTTTTAGTAGAGACGGGGTCTCACTCTTGCTCGGGCTGGTCTCAAACTCCTGAGCTCAAATGATCCGCCTGCCTCGGCCTCCCAGAGTGCTAGGATTATAGGCGTGAGCCACCGTGCCTGATCGTAAAAATATTTTATGTAGTACTTTTCCCCAAGAGGAAGGTCCATCCCAACATCTAGCCAGTCATATTACCAGAAATGGAGTCAAATCTTGCATAATTTTCTAAGTTGATTTAAAATTATCTGTGAAAATAATTTATCTATCATTTACCAAATGTACACTGAAAATGTAAAACTACTTTGTAAGAGTGAGCATTTTATCCAATCCCAGTAGGTTACTTACCTTTGTGTATCACAGGATTCAGGTGCTCTAATTTAGTCAGTAATCATGAAATTGTACTATCAAATCTTTCAGGCAAGAAATTGCTTGGAGCAATTACCTACATATCTCATTTTATGATATTACAATGTGCCTCCAAATATATTAAAGCTGCAGTCCCCAACGGGTCTATGACAATAGGAGGTGAGCAGTGGGTGGTGAGCGAGTAAGCAAAGCTTCATCTGTATTTAGAGCTGCTCCCCATGGCTCACATCACAATGTAAGCTCCACCTCCTGTCAGATCAGCAGCATTGGATTCTGCATTATGGTTTATAGCCATACTACTCTGAACATGCACTTGATCTCATCTGATCTCGGAAGCTAAGCAGGGTTGGGGCTGGTTAGTACTTGGATGGGAGATTCTGCATTATGGTGAGTTGCATAATTATTTCATTATGTATTACAATGTACTAATAATAGAAATAAAGTACACAATAAATGTAATGCACTTGAATTATCCAAAAACCATCTTCCTGCCCTCTTCTGTGGAAAAATTATCTTCCATGAAACCAGTCCCTGGTGTCGAAAAGGTTGGAGACCACTGTATTAAGGTATCATAAAATTCTCAAACAAAGTATTTTTTTACTTGAAATAAGTAACAAATACAGGAATTTCAAGTTAGTAGGAGAGGGTAACATAAAAACATGGCTTTAAAATAAAATTGAAATTGAAAAAGATTAAGAGCCACTGGCTGGAGTTACACTGGCTGGTATTATAATCAAGCAACAATTATCACCTTTTGGGCTAGTCACTAATATACTCACTTTGCTTCAAGTTGGATTATTCTTTTCCTGTGATATACCAAAGCTGTAGGCTCTGCTGCCAAAACTTTAAGCTTTCCATGAAGATAAAATGCAGCTCTTTGGTCTTTCTTTAAGGTCTCAATAAAGGCATCGTATTCTTTTTTGATTGAAGTAAGAATGGGTTTGTATGCAGTGACATACTCTATTACCTGAAATATGATTTTTCTGCCTGTGGTACTGAATTTTTTTTCGAGAAGACTATGGATCAAAAGGCTTACAAACAGCATTATAGATTATTTTTAAAGTGAAACATGATTAGCGATTAGAAATCTAAAAATTTTACAGCAAGCTCAAACATACTGGACACTAAAGACAGTATTTACCAAATACGTACTCTTTGTGGATCATTACAATAGATAATGTGAGCTTAAATATGAGAGAGAGAAAAAGGCCTTATTCTTGTTCTGCTTGGTATGAACACATACATTATGTCAGTTAAAACTCATACGAGTTCTAATTATCCCAATTCTGGATCTTTTAAATATAATTACATATCTTACTCCCTCCAAATCTAGTCTCTGACTTCATTTAAACCTTAAAATCCTCGACTCCATTCACTTCCTTATTTTTCTAACCTATCAGCTCCTACTGGCTGATCAATACTCTCAATTCCTAACTGCATTTCTATTCCCAAGATGTCAACTGCAACCATTAAAAAAGAAAACCTCATCACTATATATTCATGGTTTCTAATGGTGTTTAAGCACAGACTATTTCTGAAAGGATAACAGAAGAAAACAAAAACAGTAACACTAAGTGCCTGCAGAGAAGGGGTTATTAGGGTCTGAGATGAAAAAGGCCTGACTTTCCATTGTACACTCCTTTATTGGTTTATTTATTAATTTCTTTTTTGTTAATCTTGTGTATTCATTACCAATGCAAAAATAAACCATTACATTTTTAAATAAGTTGAAATAGGATCAATCCATAATGTTCTCTAAAAGCTGCTTTCTATTCTTGTTATATCTCTCTAGCCTCTGGTATCCTCCACTGGTTTGCTTTACTTAGACAATTATCTAGAAAAAGTTATCCAGGAAGACACCTGGTTTATCAAGAAATGATATAAGGAGATTATTGATCAGTGGCAAGTTACAGGAGAGGATATTTGAGTGGGAGATACGGTTGTCTTTTTGACATGACCACACTACCTATCCGTCTCAGGAACCTTTAATAAAATAGAGGTCATGAATCTGTGGCCTTCTAAATTAAGCACCCTGCTGCTCCTGGCCATCCTCCATTCCACGTACCCTTGTGATGTGCTCCAACAATCCAAGATAACTCAGAGACATTAATGGGTAGATAACAGACTTACAGTGATACCATGATCAGATCTCATGTCTATTTGCTAGAAGAAACAGATTTCAGAAAAGCACTCATGGGAACCTTTAACGATGCACAGAAAATGCCTTAGAGGATGCAAACCGGCATGCTACAAACCAGGAGAAAACAGCTGGCAATTTTGCTTGACCCACAAAATACTTTAAAACTTAGGAAATTTCATCCCAAAATGATATTTCAGCTTCTCTTAAAACTCTGAAAAATCTAGCAACATGGAACCCCCATTCCTTAATGGCAATAGCAGAAGCTTTAGATTAGGCAGGTTTTTCATTTTACCAAAATCCCCACCATTCCTTATTCTCTTACAGCCAGCCCACTTAAGTCTTTTATACCACTTGCTTGGCCTCTGCAGTCATTCGAGTTTGAGACCCCTATATTAAGGCTGCCATTACACCCAAGAAAACCATAGCTATAATTACCTGGTACAGGAGTCAGAGAAAGAAGAGGAATGGTATTCATTCCAACTAAGCTCCTAAATATGGATCTCAACTATTTGTACAACATGCTACAGGGATACAAAAGGCCAGCCACTTTCCAGAGTCCAGATGTCTCCATATGTCACCCATTTCTATAAAGGGCTCACTCTTCCTAGCTTTGTTCTTCTTTGCTTACTAGGTTCTTGGCTTGCTCTACAAGTTACCCCCAACTCTTGGTATGAGTCTCAGCCTCTCCTTGCTTTGATTTGGACATGATCCTCCAGGTCAAATCATCTATGTTTGATTTTAAACACAATTTGCTATTTGTTCTTTGGTTCCAAGTACCCACAGCTGCAAGTTGACACTTTTATTTTCTGCCCAACTACATCTTTTCAAGAGAGTAGGAAGATCAGAAAAGACAGTCATTAATAGTTCATTAACAGTCAAATGTGCTAAAATAATGTGAAATTGAAAGAGGCAGATTATCTGTTGAAAAGTTAGAAGAAAATTTTCTCTAAGTACCAAATGCTTTCCATTTCAGATTCCCTCTCAATTCTGAAGAATAGGATTCTTTTCTTTTTTGAGACAGAGTCTCACTCTGTTGCCCGGGCCAAAGTGCCGTGGCTTGAGCCTAGGTCACAGCAACCTCAAACTCCTGGGCTCAAGCGATCCTCCTGCCTCAGCCTCCCGAGTAGCTGGGACTACAGGCCTGCGCCACCACACTCGGCTAATTTTTTCTATATATATATTTTTTAGTTGTCCAGATAATTTCTTTCTATTTTTAGTAGAGACGGGGTCTTGCTCTTGCTCAAGCTGGTCTTGAACTCCTGACCTTGAGTTATCCATCCGCCTCAGCCTCCCAGAGTGCCAGGATTACAGGCGTGAGCCACCGCACCCGGCCATGAAGAACAGGATTCTTAACAAAGTGCAAATGTACAATTTACAATTACACGATGTGCAAATGGTCCAGATGGAAATCTTGAAGGGTGGGGAGAAGAGCATGGACTATAGATGTATGAATAGGTATGGTTTTTTATTTAATCTAAGAATGTGTTTTCTCTAAGAATTAAATTTATCAATGCCACCTCCAAAATGACTTCACTATATACTAATTTAAAGTAGACAGCTCTTCATGTGAGAAAAATTCTTTCATGGAACTGCAGGTGAGAAAAAAAGAAAAAACAGAAAAATTCTGCCAAGTGTTAGCACTGGGGCATGCAAAGAATATGCATGTCACAGTTATAATAACTTTCTTTTGCTGATTTCACATAGGTAGAATCTCAGCACGACTCTTGATATTTATGAAATCTATTCAAGATACCACCTTTATTTAAACATTCATCTAATACATTCTTTAATAACTGAAACACCAAGAACAATATCATTGATTGTAACAACATATAAAATAAAGCTAACATGCCAATGTATCTATTCTAAAAGATAAATTTTCTGGATAACTTAAAAGGAAAAAAAGACTCTGTTTCTCTATTTTATACACTTATGGATATATATCAATTTTCTTAATTCCATTGGTACATATCATTATTTTGTGCTCACTTTCCCTTTGAATGAGGCACTAGGTTTTTATTTAGAGGATAAATAAGACTTATGGCATGTAATGTTTAAAAATTAAACAAAAGACTGAGTTCCTCTTTTGCCTGTGGATGTTTTACTTAAGAAACCAACAGCTTACTGAAATCTTAAGGTAAGTACTATCTTCAAGCAAGGAGGAAAGGATGATGAATTCACTTATTTTACTCTCAAGGTATCTTCCAAAGGTGGGGCAGGAGGTAAAAAAAAAGCTAGATAAAAAAATTAGGATTTGTAGCCAAAGTGCAATTGTTTATAAGGAAAATGGGTATTTCTAAAACCCTAAGGAGCAAAATTAAATACATAAAGTCATAGCATTTTCTAAGCTCATCTCCATATTTCCAATGTTAAGTACAGTCAAACACCTTGTTCACCATGCCTAAGACCCCTAATCTACAAAGGGTCTCAATTTAACATGCTAGATCAAATCTAAACCAAGATTTTTTTTTTTTTTTTGAGACAGAGTCTCGCTTTGTTGCCCAGGCTAGAGTGAGTGCCATGGTGTCAGCCTAGCTCACAGCAACCTCAAACTCCTGGGCTCGAGCAATCCTACTGCCTCAGCCTCTGGAGTAGCTGGGACTACAAGCATGTGCCACCATGCCCGGCTAATTTTTTTATATCTATATTTTTAGTTGTTCAGCTAATTTCTTTCTTTTTTTCTTTTTCAGTAGAGATGGCGTCTCGCTCTTGCTCAGGCTGGTCTCGAACTTCTGAGCTCAAACGATTTGCCCGCCTCAGCCTCCCAGAGTGCTGGGATTACAGCTGTGAGCCACCACGCTCGGCCTAAACCAAGATTTTTTAAAAAAATATTTTTAGAGACAGAGTCTGACTCTGTGGCCGACGATGGAGTATAAAGCCTCTATCATAGCTCACTGCAGCCTCAAACTCCTAAGCTCAAGCAATCCTCCCATGCTTCAGCCTCCCGAGTACCTGGGACTACAGGTGCACACTACCACACCTGGCTAATTTTTTAAAAAATTTTTTATAGAAACAGGGTTTTGCTATGTTGCCCAGGCTGGCTTCAAGTGATCCTCTTGCCTCGGCCTCCCAGAGTGCTGAGATGACAGCACAAGCCACTGTGCGCAGCCTAAACCAAGATTATAATCATATCACAAAACAATCCAAAACAAGGAACTACTGGGTTCCTGCTTGCAGCCCAGTTCCTAACAAATCAGGTGATACCTTCAAATGGAAGGGTTAAAATTATCATCAGAGGGCACAACCAGTTTGTTGGCCAAAAACTAAAGGCCTGCTCTTAAGCTAAAATAACTAAAACACTCAATAACGGTCAGGTAAAATAAAGGCAGCACTACATTTCCCCATTCATCTCTTTCTGACAAATTGGATGAACTTCTCAAAACTGACAAATGGAATGTGGTCAACCAAGCAGTGGTGTTACTAAGGCAGGAATATTAGTTGTCAAGATAGATCATTTCCACTCTCATGAAAACTTCATTGTCTTAAAAGCATTATGATACCTTATCAAAAACGTTTCGGTATATGATATAATATTCATCAGCAGGTCCTTCCTCGTTACAGCCCACTCTTTCAGTTTCTGTAATAATGTATCTTTGCATACTTTCCAAAAATTCCTTGTCACTTCTACTAATGATAGGAGGGAGAACTGCATGTTTATTTATTTCTTGGACTGACATACGTCACAATCTGCACAGTTGTTCACCAGATAAAAGTTAAATCTTGACCTGCTTTTGCAACAAAGCCCAAACTTCGTAAGCCTGAAAGAAAAAAAGACCATCTATTAATCCAAAGGTTTAAAAAATTAAGTCAAATATTGATCTAAAAAATGTTTGTTTCAGAAAAAAAATTTCCCATGGATCTGTCCCTGAGATAAATATTTCAACCTATGATTTAAAGGTCTATGGTATTCTACTGCATGTGCTATAGCACCTGTGGGATAGACATACCAAACACCAGTCAGTTAAGAGCTCTTCTCTTCCTAGCCAACCACAAATCCTCTCATATGTATCATATGATGGTCTCTTATGTTTAACTCAACACTTTCTAATAAAAGGTTTAGTATTTCATTTGTTTCATGTGGGATAACTAGTTTGTAAGCCTTTTTATGATACGAACAAGGTTAAATACTTCTCTACTCCAGTGCCTACCTGGCCTAGTCATAGTCATCCGGCATGCAATAGCTATAAATAATTATGTTTACAATAATCTTTATTAAAATTCTCATCTTTATTATGAAAGATAACCAAAGAATAAGAGGTCAGGACTTTTGCTAAAATCCATCCATCGATGATGTCAAATAGTATCTCTCAGAGTATAGTTTTCAAGCAGCTGCATTACACTGCTTTTAGTAAAGAATCATTATCCAACCAAGTTGGCTACAGGATATAGAAGTTGGTTCCTAAGATCTATTCACATTAACAGCAAAGAGAACCCTTGGCTTGCTTAAAAATGCCTGGCAAGGCAAAACATTTTAACTTTTCTCCCAGTTACACAAGCATATAGTCATTGTATAAAATTTGGAAACTATAAACCAAAGAAAATTAATAGAAAAAAAATGAAAATCATCAAGAATCCCACTACCCAAAGATAATCACTATTTAATATTTTGGAATATTTCCTTCAAGTCTTTATAGTTATAAAAATTGGGATCAGACTCTATATTCAGTTGTGTATTTTAATTTTTTTCACTTAATATTAAAAGCACTTTACCATGTTGTTAAGTAGTTTCGAAGACATCACTTCTAAAAGATTTCATGGTATGATATTCCATAATTTTATTTAACTATTTCCCCACTGTTGGACATTTCACTATTGTAAATGTCTAAATCAAATTTCCTATATTTTGGCAACAAAATTAATACCTGGTTATCTGAAATAACAAATACAGCCTGTAGATACTGCCTATAGGTCATATATAGACGAGGAAACACCAAAATAATTTTGAAGTTTAAAAGACCAAATTTATCTTCATGTTGAACTGGGTAACATAAAAGTCAATTTATAAATAAACATAAAGTAGGTCCATCAAGGTAATGACCCATAAATGGATCAACAGTTTCCCTAAATGAGAAATCAATTTGTTTACTTATTCATTCAACCAGTATTTATTAAGTGTTTACTAAGCACTATGCAGTGTTTCACAACTAGGAATTCAGCAATAAATAAGATAAAATTCCTGACTTCTTGGGTTTACAATCTAGTAGAGGAGACAGATTATAAATAAATAATGTAATTTCAAATAGTAAAAGATAAAGGTCAAAGGAAGAAGGAATGAGTGTAATCATTGGGCAGTGAGTGAGCGGTCACTTCTGAACACCAGTGGCTTCCTAATACCTATAGGATAAAATCCAAGTCCCTTTACTTGGCCTATTAATGGCCTTTAGGAACCAATGACTCTTTTTCTCTGACTAAATCTACCCTCTTCATGTCTCTGTTCTCTCCGCAGCCCCCATCCCCACTCCCGTGAACTTGCTCTCTTACCTTAAGGTCCTGCATAATTCCCTCCCGCTCCCTGCAGAGCCTCCTCCCATAGTCACCATTCCCCTCCACCCCAAAACACAATCACACTGCCACTCTCATTCACTTGGCTTTTTCTCCTTCTCCAGATCTCAGCCTACACAGCTTCAGGAACGCTTCCCTGATTCCCGTAAACTTGGTCAGGTGTCATTGCTATGTTTTCCCAGAGTACCATGTACTTTCCCTATCATGGTATTATCATTCAATCACACTGTATCATAGACTTCCTGTTTATATTTTCTGTCTCCCCTGTTAGGCTGTACGTTTGACAAGATCAGGAACCAAGATGTTCTCATTCCCCACTATCCCTCTTCTGGGTACTCAAAATAAATATTTGCTGAACAATCAATAATCACTGAACAACAATCTGGTCTGCTCAGAAGACATTTGTTTTGCGGTACCCTCAAACAAGAACATAGCTAAAGTGATTGTTCTTTGGCATCTATAAAATGCCACTGAGTTACATAAAACCAACTAAGATTACCATTCACTCACTAATTCATATTAGACACTTAGGGATACATTGAAAACAAGTCACAAGGGTTACGGTCAAGTCTACCAGGTTTTGTAAATGAGCCATCACTACAGAATAGAGAAGACAGTGTACCAGAGGTGGGCACAATGGGCTGCAGAAGCCTAGAGATACACCTCACTAGCCTGTGGAAAAGGTCAGGGAAACATTAGGGAAAACATCTACTGAAAAAATATCTAGGCAATGCTTAAGTTGTGCTACATTCATTTATTTAATAAATATTTAGGGGCCACCGACTGTGTGCCTGCCACTATTCTAGACATGGGAGATATAGCACTGAATGAAACAAAGTCCTTGGCTGGGTGCAGTGGCTCACGCCTGTAATCCTGGCACTTTGGGAAGCTGAGGCAGGCTGATCACTTGAGGCCAGGAGTTCAAGACCAGCCTGAGCAAGAGCAAGACCCCATCTTTACAAAAACACAGAAAAAATTAGCCAGGCATGGTAGCATGCGCTTGTAGTCCCAGTTACTTGAGAGGGTGAGACAGGAGGATCACTTGAACCCAGGAGTTTGAGGTTGAAGTGAGCTATGATGATGTCACTGCACTCCACTCTGAGCAACAGAGTGAGACCCTGTCTTAAAAAAATAAAACAAAGTCCCTAATTTTACGCAGTTACATTCAAGCATAGACAGGCAGACAACAGACTAGTAAAAAATATAATATGGTAGATGGGGGTATATTGTATGGAGAAAAATAAAACAAGGTATGGAGGAAAGGAGAAGGAATGTGGGAGAGTGCTATTTTATACAAGGCAGTTAAGTCAGGAAAGAGTGATAACGTTACATTTCAGAAATCTGAAAAAAGTAGGTCATGTAGATTCCTGGAAGAATGGTTGAGGTGAAGGGAACAGTAAGTCCAAAGGCCTTGAGGTGGGACAGCATGTTTGAGGGACAGCAAGAAGGCCCATGGGGCTAGAAGAGAATGAGAAAGGGAGAGAAGAAATGAAGTCAGAGAGTGCCAGATCGTGTAGGATGTCGGGCCTTGAGGATGTCCCTTTCCCTGGGCAGACTTGGCAAGAGGCTCAATAAGCTGGATTGTGGCCTCCCCTTGCTTCAGTGCTGGAGCAACAGCCTCACTTATAGGAATTTAGGCTCTACTCTGAGTGAAGTGGGAAGCCACTGCTGGGCTGTGTGCAGGAAGGTGACAGCTGACTTTCATTTTAAAGAACTGCTCTTGCTGTTCTGTGGAGAATATATTACAGGAGACAAGAGTCAAAGCTAAAAGTACTATCAGGAAGCTACTTCAATAATCTGGGCAAAAGATGACGTTGGCTTGAATCAGAGTCGTAACAGTGGAGGTAGTGAGAAGTGTTCTGCACATATTTTAAAAATAAAGCCAAGATTTGCTGAGGGATTAGATGTGGGATATAAAAGAGTAGTTAAGGATGACAATAAAGTTTTTAGCCTTAGTGATGGGACAAATGGGAACTGCTATATATGGGAATGAGAAGAACAATTTCATGAGACCAGGAGTTTGGGAATAGCCAATTTAGATATTTTTTTGTTGTTTTGTTTTTGAGACAGAGTCTCGCTCTGTTGCCCAGGCTAGAGTGTCGTGGCATCAGCCTAGCTCACAGCAATAGCGAAAGTGGATTAGAAAGGGGGAAAGACTAGAGACAGGTAAGGATGTTAGAGTCTGAATCCCTCCAGGACAAAATTAGGGTCTGAATTTGGGGTTGGGGACGCAGAGGATGGATAGATATCTACATAAGACATTAAGAGGATACAGTAGAAAGGACTTTAGTTTGTGGCATGGAGAAAGGACAGGGAAAGAGTGTAACTTGCTTTTAATTGGCCTGCCTTGCCAGGAGAGCACTCTATATATACTCTAAAAACTTTCTCTCAGGACCTTCACCAACACTCCCAATGTCCAAACTTGGAGATTCTATTACTAAATAACCATTCTGCAGGTTTCTTTTCCGTATGGCTTCATTTTAAAATTTGAAAACTTCTGAGATTTTCAACATATTAAACCACAGGCGTGACATAACAGATTCAGAATCTTCCTTAGGCTAGAGAGACCTGGGGGGGGGGGGTTTAAAGGCGGGGAGGGGCAACAGGTAAGAAAAGACTGAATCCCCGCTTTTGAAGATTTCACCTATTTCTCAGTTTGCCTGGAGTAGGCCAGCGGTATTCCCTTCCCCGGGAGGCACCGGGAGTGTCCGGTAGATCGCTGATCCTCCGGCCCTCACCAGCTCTGTAAATCGGTATGCGACGCTCTCCTTTCCCACACTCCTTTCTCGCCCCTTAACCTTTCTTCCTAGTCATTTCCGCCGTTCCTACCCTCTCCGAACCACTGGTCTGCAGCATCTTTCCTCCCGTCCTCACCTGAATCCCTTTCTGCAAGCAGTGCTTAGAGATAGTAACTAGGGAATCTGGGGGTGTGGAACTGCATCTTGGGACAAGTAGTCCTGGCTAGAAGAAAGCAATGGAAAACTACAATTCCCAGAATACAATTCCATTTCCTCCCTTTTCCCCAGTGAGCTCTTTTCAATCTACCACCTTTTAAAGACCCTCTGAGCCACGTCGACTGTATGAGAAAAGCTTTTAAAAAACACTGAAGGTTGTTTAAACCTACCATTTCGAGAGCATTCTGAAGGCTAAAGTGAGAAATAAGACCAGGGCAACAGAGAAGTGAGTTTCACAACCTAGTCTGGCACTGGGTTAGACAGTCGCTCTGACAACAGTCAGGCATTTGTGTGGTCGCCTAAGGGTGGGACCTTCGGCGGCGGCTCCGGGAAACCCCGTGGGCCGGCGCGGCGCTCTTCCTTTCGGATCCGCCATCTGTGGTGAGTGTGTGCTCTTGGGCCGCTGTGCGGCCGGCGACTCCGCGTCGCTTTCTCGTGTGTCCCCAGGTCTAATCCATCTCTTCCTTTCCCTCAATCCCAGGTGGAACCGCCACCAAGATGCAGATTTTCGTAAAAACCCTCACAGGGAAGACTATCACTCTCGAGGTACGGGCCAGGTGGTGTGGGGAAGCCAAGGCCTGACTGAATAAGGTCCCGAGGTCGAGTTGGGGACCGGCGCTGTTTTCCAAGCCTTAGAACGTGATTCCGAATTTGGGTTCTGAAGCCTGGCCCAGAATTGAGGGTAGTTTGCCGAGCAAGGGCTGCGTTTCCACTTTAGAGTGGTTCTGGCCAAGTAGCCAAAGCAGGGTGCCTGCAGTGGGGGAGAGGTCGCTCCCGGCCGGCGGGCGCGAGCACGTGTGGCCCAGCAGCGGCGCCTGCCCTAGGGTGGAGAAGGGGACGTGTTAGCAGTCCTGGGAGGTTGCCCGCTGGGTGGGTGATCAGCTTGATTGAGTGGGCTTCAGCCCCACCACCCAGTCGGTTCTGCTGTAACTGTTGAATCAGATGAGTTTGTACTTGCGTACTTTGTAACCAGCGTGCTTGTATTTTAAAACTAACAGGTCGAACCCTCGGATACAATAGAAAATGTAAAGGCCAAGATCCAGGATAAGGAAGGCAAGTAATATTTTGTAGTTTAGGAAAATTAACCTGTAGGGCTGCCAGCCCACCAAGGCATATCTGCTGTTGGTGGGGTGGAAAGAAAAGGAGGTTAGATTGACAGAGTGACATACTACTTGAATAACACAGAAAATGCTTATGTGCTAGAGCCAGGCCACCTAGATTGGATCCCCGCAGTACATTTCACACTTAGGTGAATGTGGACAAGTTTTTAAACTCTCTATACCTGTTTTCTCGTTAGTAAAATAAAGATTCACAGATGAACACATATTAAGTATTTTTAAGATTAGATGTGGTGAAGTCTGCAAACATTTAGAACCATGCCTAGCCTGTAGTAAGACCGCAGTGGCAGCTGTTAGTACGTACCATTTATTTGATTCAGGGTTACTTTGTGAGTCTGAAGCACATAGGGCTTGTTCTGATGTGACTTTTTTTTTGTTTTTTTTTAATTAGGAATTCCTCCAGATCAGCAAAGACTGATTTTTGCTGGCAAGCAGCTGGAAGATGGACGTACTTTGTCTGACTACAACATTCAAAAGGTCTGTTGAGGGGAAAGCATAGCTA
Organism: Avahi laniger; assembly: GCA_963575035.1. Taxonomy (NCBI): domain Eukaryota; kingdom Metazoa; phylum Chordata; class Mammalia; order Primates; family Indriidae; genus Avahi; species Avahi laniger. Next base: position 12,690 of record CAUYSK010080694.1, read on the forward strand.
AAAAATAGTCTCATTTTGAAAATTTTGACACAGAAAAGTGGGGAGACTAGCAGTAGATTCCTAGGTAAATGCTACACTAATATTTAACAAGTGCTCAAGTTCTGGATTTTGTAGGTTGCATTCCATGGCATAATTTAGTATGTTCTTTAATCTCCATATAAACTAATAGTTACAAGAATCAGATACTTCTTTGGGGCAGGGGTCAAGGCTCTGGTGGTATTGTGTACTACTGTCATATTAGAAAATGCATGATGTTTGTCCATTTTTAATGCAGCATGAAAGCCTCTTTCATTCTCTGATCCATTAACAGGAGTCCACTCTTCATCTTGTGTTGAGACTTCGTGGTGGTGCTAAGAAAAGGAAGAAGAAGTCTTACACCACTCCCAAGAAGAATAAGCATAAGAGAAAGAAAGTTAAGCTGGCTGTCCTGAAGTACTATAAGGTGAGCCATTTTAAGGTGACAGGCAGAATATCAGCAAAGTTATAGTTTATTTGGAAACTTAATTCTTACGGTAACTTGTCAGCATTTTCTAACGGAGTAATTTGACTTCAATATCTGATATTACCTACTTTTGGTTTACTTTATTTTTTCATCACTAAGGAGATTTAATACTTCTTGTTTAAATGAGGTATTCCAGAAATGAGAATTTCAAAGTTTCTGGGTTTTTTCCTGTTTGGTATTTGAAGAAGCTTATATAATTTCTGTCACCTTTAGCTGCTTATTCTAAACTAGGGTTCTGAGTTGAAGTCAGATCTGGGTTGAGGTCTTTGCTTCATTTACCGGCTCAAAAAGCTGACCTTCGATGTATAAAAGTCCCAATACGTCTGAACTTTCATGTTGCAGTAGTAATTAATAGGAGAATTTGGGGTGCTTTGGTTTATAAACAGTGAAACTACCAGCATTTTGTGGTTAAAAGCTTAAATATTTTGAGTCACTTACATTAGACTTCAGAATATGTTGTAAAAGTTATCTTACAGCAGATTTGTACTTTCCAGGTGGATGAGAATGGCAAAATTAGTCGCCTTCGTCGGGAGTGTCCTTCAGATGAATGTGGCGCTGGAGTTTTTATGGCCAGCCACTTTGATAGACATTATTGTGGCAAATGTTGTCTAACTTACTGCTTCAATAAACCAG
>CAUYSK010080697.1:0-19481 GCA_963575035.1 Avahi laniger
ATTAATTTCTTTCTATTTTTAGTAGAGACAGGGTCTCGCTCTTGCTCAGGCTGGTCTCGAACTCCTGAGCTCAAACAATCCGCCCGCCTCGGCCTCCCAGGGTGCTAGGATTACAGGCATGAGCCACCACGTCCGGCCCCAAATGATGTTTTAATCATTTGTATCTTTCAAAGGTTACTCTTAAATAATCATTATGTTGATGAATGTGTTCAAATTCCACCCTTTTAATGAAAATAATTATTTTTAGATAAAGAGAGAGAAAGAGAGCGGGAGAGAGAGAGAGAGATGGCGAGGGAAGAGAAATGAAAGAGATATGCAGGAAGTCTGAATATTTCAGTGTGTTAAGTTTTCAAAAACATGAGAGGCCCAATGTGACTTCCTGGAAAAAGCAAATTCCAGTCTGCTAGTCTTGGTAAGATTCAGTGTTAAACACAATGAGGGGTTTGGGCACTGGGACTCCTGGAATCAGAGATCACAGTCTCAGGACTTTCTAACTGAATTCTATATGCAAACCGGTTTTTGATATGTACACTGGGTTTAAAAATGTTTTTGAACTCTAACTTTCAAACAAAAAAAAAGATGTCATATAAAAAAATCCAATTTCTGGTTTTTCTTACAAATCCTGACATTTGGGAACACTGGGCCCGTGTTCCTGCCTACCAAGAATTGGCAGTACCTGCGCAGTGGCAGTTCCTCAGCCAGGTCAACACAGCCCTGGGTTGGTCTGACCCATCCATCTGTGCTTCTGCTGGGCCTGGAAGATTCTGAGGTCTCACACTTGCCAAGGGTATTTATGTTGATGGAGGTGTCTTGTGGGTGGGGGACAGGAGGACCTCTGGAAAATCTTTTTCAAAAGCAATATATATCTGTGTCTGTAGGTAGAGGAATGAAGCAGATGAAAATATTGTGGAATCTCCTTGGGATTAGGAACGTGACCTAATGGACAGGTCTTTGCTCCACCTATGAGGTGGTACCAGTCACTTTTCACATAGCTATCAGGGTATAAATATGTGGATAACTACCTCCAGACCGAACTTCTCCAGGGAAGGGGACCCAGTTTCATTCATCAATGTGTCCTAGTTTAGCAATTTGTGGTACAAAGTTAGTGCTTAATAAATATTTATGGAATGAATAATAGGTCAGATGACTGTAATGTTTTCCACCTCTAAACTGAGCATGAGAAAGTATTATGTTTGCTTTTTTTTTTTTTAAAAAAGCGACTTGCCACAAAAAGAATGAAATCCTGCCATTTGCAACAACATGGATGGAACTGGAGAACATTATGTTAAGAGAAATAAGCCAAGCACAGAAAGACAAATCTCGAATGTTCTCACTCATATGTGGGAGCTAAATATTAAAAACAATTGATCTCATGGAGACAGAGTAAAATGGTGGTTACCAGAGGCTGGGAAGGGTAGCAGGAAGTGGGAATAAAGTGAGGATGGTTAATGAGTACAAAAATATAGTTAGATAGATAGAATGAACAACATTTGATAGCACAACAAAGTGACTATAATCAACAGTAAGTTGGAGTATATTTTAAAATACTAAACTAAAAGAATTGTAATGTTCCTAACACAAAGAAATGTTAAATGCCTGAGGTGATGGATACCCCAGTTACCCTGATTTGATTAATACATATTGTATGCCTGTATGAAACTATCACATGTACCCTGTAAATATATACAACTATTATGTACCCATAATAATTAACAATAAAAAATAAGCAAATCAACAAAAAAGCAACTCAATTCTCTGTCATCTCTTCCCACCATAAACCCAAACCTCCCTTCTTTCTGTTGACCCTTCTGGCTCTGGGGAAGTTCAGCTCCTACTTACAAGCAAACTGGACAGGAAAATCGCTGGGCCACCTCTAGAGTCCCTTCCAGCATTTAAGATGAGCCTCACAGGACATGAGCCAAGAGTAGACCAAGTGAGGACCAGCTCTGTGGCAGTGGGTAACACAGGGGATCTGTCACTTGCACATCTAGGAGACATAAAGTGTTTAAATCAGGACGTGCTGGCTTACACAAATTCAGTGAATAACTCTTGTGTGAACCAGCTGCTTTCACTTCGCTGAAAGAAAACTGTTTTTCAGTGTTCCCACAGACTAACAAGGCCAGATTTTTCCCAGGATGATGATAATGAGGACAGCAAAGGTTGGCTGTTCATAAACCCTACCTTATAAACTAGGGATTCCACCCTCAGTAGCCTCCAGGTAATGGCCGTGAGCGAGGCCTGGCCAGAACGTCAAGAGGGACAGCCACTCCACTGCAAGTAACTAAAGCTATTGTAACACGGGAAGCTGGGCCCCATGTTGCCAGGTCTTCCAATTTTTCCAGAGAAGACAGAGACCTGGATTTAGATGGACATTTCCCAATTAAGCAAAACAAAACACGCCAAATAGAACAGGCTTGAAAAAGCCCTCAGGTTTTTGGAAATCTGCTGTTTAGTCAGGTAGGGCATAACCTTCCCCTTGTGGAGGCTTTTATGGAAGGCCCCGTGGTGGTCTGTGAAGCAATAGAAGACTTGCCCCGCCCCCACATGCACAGTACAAAGGGCTCTGGAACCCTCTGAAAGGAAATCCTTGGCTTTATTTTTTTTTCCTTGGATTTATTCTTAATTAGGCACATTGGAATCTTTACAAAAAAAAAAAAAAGAACCATATAAATGTAAAGTGTTTAACTAATAGAGTACCCATGTGGAAATGGATTAGTAGTATTAACTGAAGACAACAATATAACTCCTCAGCAGGCAGCTGAAGCTGTTGTGCACGTAACATACATGTATATGTGTAGGTGTATGTATGTATATTCTTACCTCAGATAATTGATATTTGTTTTATGAATGCTTTTTTATTTCAAATTGGCTTTAGTAGTTTTCTTTTTCTTCATTATAACCATGGGATAGAAATGCATCCCTTGCCCAGAACTGTTTTGTTTTGAATGTGGGGAAATGAGAGAACTTTTCAGGCTTTGATCCCCGAACCAAATTACTTTCTATCTCACAATGAGGTCGCAGACAAGACATGTGAATGGAACAAATGCTGAGACTCTGCACTGGCTGAAACCAAGGCAATAGTTTAGGCTCCTGTAGCTGGATTTCTTTTATTTCATAATAATAGTGGAAATAAAAACGAAGATACTATCAATTCCATTCTGCTTCTGTGCCTTACTCTGTGGGAGAATAAAAAGAGTTGTGACTAAAAATTGAGCCAATTCTTATTTTTAAATTTTCATTTGTAAACTGGAGACATTAATAACTACTTTGCCGGATTTTTGTGAACATTGGTAAGTTTAACATCTATAAAACACCTAGAAGAGTAGCAAGAGTATCCAGTGCGTGGAAGAACTCAAAGGTGGTAGGCAGTCTTATTGCTATTACTTTATACTTTCATCGATGCTTTATAACCTTGATATTCCAAGTGTGGTCTAGGATCAGCAGTATCAGGATTCTCTGAGTGCTTGTCAGAAATACAGCATCTCAGCCAGGTGCAGTGGCTCACGCCTGTAATCCTAGCACTCTGGGAGGCCAAGATGGGAGGATCACTTGAGGTGAGGAGTTTGAGGCCAGCCTCAGCAAGAGTGAGACCCCGTCTCTACTAAAAATAGAAAAAATTAGCCAGGCGTGGTGGCGCATGCCTGTAATCCCAGCTACTCGGGAGGCCGAGGCAGGAGGATCGCTTGAGTCCAGGAGTTTGAGGTTGCTGTGAGCTAGGATGATGCCATGGCACTCTAGCCCAGACAACAGAGTGAGACTCTGTCTCAAAAAAAAAAAAAAAAAAAGAAAGAAAAGAAAAGAAAGAAATACAGCATCTCAGACCCCTTCCTGACCACTCCTAAAAACGTTACCATGGGTTTTGTATCCTAGCTATATTCATATAATATCGCTATATTCTATATTCATCTGAAATAAATAACAAACTATTATCAAGTTAAAAATGTCCTTCATGTACCACTAAAAGCATCCTGGATATCACATCACCCTCTTTCAGGCAACACCTTTCCAGGGACTCACTCTTTACAAGAAGTTCCTGCTAAGTGATTTAATAAAGCAAAGACTTTCAATCTGGGTAATCACTCCCTGGTTTTTCTGCTTTGTCAATTCAAACTGAGGCTGTATGACGTGACAGAAAAGATTTTACCAGTCTGATAGACCAGGGATGTCACTTTCTAGTATGTATCTGGGCCAGATTCCTCCCTCCCTTCCTTCTTACCTTTCATTAACATCTATTGAACAACCACTGCCTGCCAGGCCTTGTGCTTAGTGTAGACGACAGAGTTGAGGAAGACAGTGCCCCTTCCTAGGGTCTTACCAACTGGTTGGTTGCGATAGTGTAGCAGGGTGTGATGAGGGTGATGGTGAAACAATGCTCAGGACACCATGGAAGCACCGAGCAGGGCGCCTGGGCCAGCCACGGGGTCCAAGCAAGGCTTCCTGACAAGAAGTAAAGCCTTGACTCAAATCCCAAAGGACAGGCAAGGGGAAGATGGAAAGGGATACTCAAAAGAGGATATAGCATGGGCAAAGCCACAGACCAAGAAACTGTAAGACAAACCTCCCAGAGTCTGTTTCTTCATCTGTAATGTGAAACAGGAAGGATAATTACCTCATTAGGTTATTTAAAGCAAAACCCCTAAGGTTTGTTTTTATCTGTGAGAATTACACTTCTGCACATTCATGGATATACACAAAGTGAAAGGAAGTAACAAGTAATAGCTATAATTCCATCCCTAGTTATATACCTAAGAGAAATGAAAGCATATGTCCACATAAAAATTTGTACGTAAGTGTTCATATCATCATTATTCATAATAGCCAAAAAAGGGAAACAACTCAAATGTCCATGAACTGATGAATAGATAAATAAAATGTGGTATATCTACACAATGTAATATTGTTTGTCAATAAAAAGAAATGAAGTATTGATACATGCTACAATATAAATGAACTTTGAAATGTTATGCTAAGTGAAAGAAGGCAGAAACAAAAGGTCACATATTATATGGCTTCGTTTATATGAAATGTGCAGAATAGGCAATCTATATTCTGTAGATTCTTGCAGATCTATAAATCTATAGAGACACAAAGTAGATGAATGGTTGCTCAGGGCTGGAGGTGGGTGGGGGAGGGAGTGATTGTTCATGGGTACTAGGTTTCTTTTTGGGGTGATGAAATGTTCTAAAATTGATAGTGGCTATGGTTGTACAACTCCTTCAATATACTAAAAAACATTGAATTGTACACTGTAAGTATTTGAAGTATGGTATGTGACTTATAGCTTAATAAAGCTGCTATTATTTTTAAAAAGTGATAGCTAGCACTCTCATAGCATACCCTAGGCAAAGTTCTAAGTGTTGTATATATGTTAACTTACTTAATTCTTACAATATCCAATAGGATAGGTATCATGACGGTCCCCAGAGGAGACTGCCCAGGTCCACACAGCCAGTAAGTTGTAGGGCTATGATGCAAACCCAAGGGGACTGGCTCTGGCACACACACACTTAACTTCCACTCAACACTGTCCTAGCTTGGGAACCATTAAAAGCTTTGATTTTATTAATTGTTTTTTCCTTTTTTTTTTTTTTATAAGGCAGTGAAATTTAGCAGCGGGGGGGTTAAATACCAACTTTAGTGACACTAATGTTAATAAGTTCTGGTAACCCACTACCATCAGACCAGCCAAAGCTTTGATTTTAGACTCAGATAAAACTGGGTTCTGACCTCAGCCCTGCCACTTACCAGCTAAATGATCCTGAACGAACTACTGAACTCGGTTTTCCCATATGTTCCATGGAGATAGTAACAGTGCATACCTCGTACGATTTGTGTTTCGCACAGGGACTATCTATAGTAAGCCATTAACAACTATGAGTTCCTTCTTTTGTGTAGTGTTGTCACTGTTTCGAGAACTGAAAAGCACTATCCAAACCAAAGCAGTAGGCAGCCTAACACCAGGCAGCTTGAAGAGTCAGCTTATTATTTCTGCCAGCACAGAATTTTGTTTCTGCCTAGAAATGGCCTCATAAACTAGTGGTCTGGCATGCTACCTTTTACATAATTCTAAATTAAAGTTTTAAATGAGGATAAAAATATTTACCACATGCACTAAGCGTTTGAAATGAAGATTTGCTTTTTGTCACATGAAAATAAACAGAAGTGTGGGATGGAGAAAGAAATGTGTCACTTCCCCAGCACTGGCCTGCAAGGGCAGAGTGACCTTGTACAAGAAGAAAAGTGCCAGTAATTTCCAAACTAATCTAATTTTAAATTTCTGGATTTTTAATTTCATCGTGTAGAGACATTTATTCTTGAAAGAAAAAAAACACCTCATTAGTGATAAATGAAGCCATAATTTTTGCTGGAAAACTCATCCTGTGTAGTGCTACGGAGCTCATTTGCAAGGCAGGGAAACAAGTCAAAGTTCACTGCAGTCCTCTGAGTGCCCAGAATGTTTTTTTGAGCACAGTTTGTGGCCAGAATTTTTTAAGATTTTATTTTGGGGTTGGCACAGTTTGGTATGGTGTGATTCAGTCTCTTCTCCCGTCTCCTATGTCTTTCCTTCTAACTTAACTCCATGGACCTCCACACTGTGGAAAATGCACCACTATTCATTCTGTCGTTCAGGTCATCTTTGATTCCTTTTGTCCCCTGTGGCCAGTCAATGGGTACGTTTGTTTGTCTTCCTCCAAAACATATCTTATCTTTTTGCTTCTCTCTTACTGCTTTGCCACTACTTATCCAAGCCACCTACATCTACTGCAAGGATGACTGCAATAGCCTTCTAAATGTTCCTCCACTTCCACCATACTTCCCTACAGCCAATTCTCCACAGAGCAACCAGAGAGAGCTTTAAAAATACAAATAGGACGATTGTCAAAATCCAAATATACAATTAGAGTACAAAAAAGGTGTTCGACACTGAAGTGCATATAGTGTAATGACATTTATCGGGTGTCGGACAGGTGGGAGGGGGTGGAGGGGACAGGCATATTCACACCTAATGGGTGCAGTGCTCACCATTGGGGGGATGGACACACTTGAAGTTCTGACTCGGGTGGGGCAAGGGCAATATACATAACTTAAACATTTGTACCCTCATAACATGCTGAAAAAAATAAAATAAAATAAAAAAATAAATAGGTGTTCCCCTATATCCCATGAGATAATCATATAAAAAAAACGGTATTTGACATCATTAATCATCAGAGCAAATAAAATTAAAGCTATGATGAGATACTACAGGTTGAGTATCTCTTGGGACCAGAAGTTTCAGATTTTGGATTTTTTCAGATTTTGGAATATTTGCATATACATAATGAGATATCCCAGGAATGGGACCCAACTCTAAACACAAAATTCATTTGTGTTTCATATACACCTTATACCGATAGCCTAAACCTATACAACATTTTTAATAGTTTTTTCATGAAACACAGTTTGTGTACATTGAACCATCAGAAAGCAAAGGTGTCACTATCTCAGCCACCCATGTGGACAATCTGTGCTTGTTTGGCATCACCATCATTCTTGACTCTGAATTTATTTATATGCTACTGATAAGCAACTATTTTCTTACACTTACTCACACGTAAGTACTTAACAGTGAAAATATAACATACCATTAACACAGTGAAAAAAGAATGAGTTCAGGGTAACTAAGCAGCACAGCAGCATCGCCAGAATGCCTGCGCCAGCTGTTAAACACCAGCAACGACAAACAAGGTAGGTTTTCAGGCTCCACCTATGATTATACGTTTTGATTAAATGTTTACTCTGCACTGCATTTTAATTTTCAGGTGACAAAAACATAAGAAATAGTTGAGGAACCAGGAAGTGGATCCTCTAGGGATGAGGAGGCATTCTGCTGGCTGGCTTTTTAAAATTTCTCCAGAGTCATCTGTCTCATTATCTATGGTTTTTGTCTTAAAAGTCTCTCTTTGATTTTATGTTTTCTTGTTCTGTCCTGCGCACATGCTGCTCTAGTCCTTCAACAAGCCCATCACACATTTCACCATGTCATCTAGAGACACTCTTTCTGCAGTGTTTTCCACTGTGGCCTCATGTCAGTGCTCAAAAAGCTTCAGATTTTGAAACATTTTGGATTTTGGATTTTTGCATTAGGAATGCTCAACCTGTACTACACATTCACCAAAATGGCTAAAATATTAAAAATTAAAAAGAATGCAGTACCAAATGTTGCTGAGGACATAGAGGAACTAGAACTCTCCTATGCTACTAGGAGAAGGGACATACATATCTATAATGAGTTTGGAAAATTATTTGGCAAAATTTAATCAAGTTAAATATATTCTTACTGTATGACAATTGTACTCCTATGTATACACTCCTAGGTATAAATGAGTGCCTATGTCCACCAAAAGATGTTTGAGAACATTCACATTAGCTTTATCTATAATAGACAAACATTGGCAACAACCTGATTGTTAACGGGACAATAGATAAATGGTGGTATATTTATACAACAAAATACAACAAACAATAAAAAAAAGAATGAACTACTAGCACATGCAGCAACATGGATGACTCTCCCAGATCAAGCAAATGAAGACAGACAAAAGTCAGTACTGTATGATTCTATTTATATGTGTTCAATAATAGGCAAAATTAATCCTCAATTATAGAAGGCCAACTAGTGGTTCCTGGGACTTTACCTTTGCTGGGGATGGGGCTGGTTAGATTGAGAAGTGGCATGAGGGAATCTTCTGAGGTTTGGCGATATTCTATATCTTACACTGGGCTGGGTGGTTTGGGAATATTCTACATCTTACACTGGGGTGGGTGGTTGTTTCATGAGTTTTGCAGGTATATGGATGTTGTCATCAAGTTGTGTACTTTTCGTACACATTACAATGTGTTAAGTTTCACTTCAGTTAAAAAAAGTCAATGGCACCCCAATGCACTTACAATAAAATCTATGCCTTATGCCATGGTCTGGCTCCTGCCTTCCTCTCCTCACCTCACGCTTTGTTTCTTCTCGTTCCTTATGATTTGCCACACAGGCCTGCACTTCCAGTTTCCCTCACACATGCCACTCCCTATTCATTATGCCATTTTATTTTCTTCATTACCCCACCACCATTTGAAATGATCTTATTTGATTTCTTATTTATTTCTTCTTTCCCCTTCTAGAATGTCAGCTTCCAAGAGTGGAGTCCTGATTTGTCTTATTCACTTTTTAGCTCCAGAATAGGGCAAGTGTAGGACTAAGATATTTGTTTTGTGAATTGATATGATATTCAAATATTTGTAGAAAGTAACACTTCTAAGTGTTTGTGATATCTTGATATTCTTAACAGCATCTCAGTTGAAAATATAGTTATTATGGCCATTTTGTAAATATCCTACCTGACAAATTTATTCATTTATTTAATGTAATAAATATTTCTTAAATTTTCACTACAGCCAAAGTATTGATTTAGCTAGTATTGTCTCAGGGGTACAATGAGGGAGAATTAAAAATATAGGAGACAAGAGTAGTAATTGAGGGACTGTGTCCTAAAGCTGGCCTAGGAGTGGAGGAATGTCACTGTGTCCTGTGAGACTGAGAGGGAAATATGGGTATGGCTTTAGATGAATTCATTGGTGATGAAGTGGAAAATGTTGAGAGTTCTTACTTGATGGCTTCTATTTCCTCTGAAGTAGGAGACAGGGCCATGCGCTGAAAAGGAAAAGGGCAGGGGCAGGTTAGAAGACTGGAGAAATTTCAGTGCTTTCATGTTCTCGATGCCTCCAGGCACCTGCTTAGCCTCTTCCAAACTGAAGGTTTGTAGGATGGCACAGTAGCAAGGCAAGGAGTGAGGGATCTGGGAGTCTTTCTTTAGAGGCTGTGGATGAAATGATAGAGGAATAGGGAGTCAAGAACAGGGGTAAAACGATGTGAATCCAGGAAGAATCTGGAGAGAGGTAGAGATCAGAGGCTATTGTCACATCCAGATCAAGATGGCAGAGGGATCATACTGAGAAAGCTGCTTCTTCTTTCCAAGCACAGGTAAAAACATTTTGAACCAAAATCTAGACAATAATAGCAAGGGCATTTGGGGAAAGTGGTGAGTTAGGAGAGAGATTACACTGTTCTAAATGTCTTGTCCAGGAGGGGGTTAGTGCTTTGGATTAATTGTTGACTTTGTTAGGAAAATATAAACTCAAGTCTGTTAAAACCACTAAATGATTAGAAATAGAATGTGTAATTTCCAAACTTGTTGAAGAAAAAGAAAAGGAATTAGGAAAATGACAGTCCAAAAGAAGACAGAAAAGAGGGTGGAAAAGAACTTCATAAATAGGAAATATAAAATGTCAGAGATAAGTCGTTAGATTCCTAATCATAGTGAAAAATAATTGTTGAAACTCACCTATTAAAGAACATTACTCTTAGACTGGCTTTTAAAAAGTACAGTTATATATTTGTTTATAAGTTATATAGCTCAAACAAAATAATATAGAAAGATCACAAATAAAGGGATAAAAAAAAGACATACTAGGAAAGTAGAAAATTAGTAATCAAAAAAAAAAAAAAGCTAGCTTAACAATACTAATACCAGACAAAAATGGATGTTAAATTAAAAGTATTTCTGGGAACCAAGATTTTATACATGCAATGAAACTAGTCACCAAGACAGCAAGACAACCATAAATTTGTATGCCTTTAACAACAAATTTGTTGTGGTGGAAGCTTTGGTGGAAGACTGGAAGTTGGCTCATTCAGTACTGCTCAAACTTCTGTTCATCAATGGTAGACTACGTTTCCCAAGTCCCCTTGCAGCTAGATTCTCTGTGTGATCGAGCTTCTGTCAAGCAAAAGGTGAAAGCAACTATTTCGAGGTGGTGGCCACAGGGTCCTTCTGTCAGTAGGAAGGGTGGTGGAGGTACTTGGTTCTCCAGAGACAGTTGCAGTTCTCAAATCCTGGTGCTAGGGGCTCAGTGGCAGGCAGTGGCTGGCCATGGGGTTTCTGCAGGATGTTGGATGTTTGTCCTGCCTCTGTTGCTCACAGTCTGGGTAATATCCAAGCTTGGTTCTCTAGCTTCCCAGAAATTCTGTAAGATACCTTGGACCCTGTAATAATCCCTTTCTGCTTAAACTAGCTGGAGTATATCACAATATGATGTCATATGCACTGTGCTAGAGGTAAGCGCTGAGCACTGTGAGTGTATATGGGATTCTAAGTTTGATTGGGGTAAGTGTGGAATCCTTGTACTCCTGCTAGAGCAGGTGCTGAATATGAGCTGCAACATGAGCTAAAGTATGAGTTGGAATTAGCCAGGTGGAGACAGGAGGAGAAGGAGGGCTTAGAGGTGTGCAAAGTGGAGCCCAGAAGATGCAGAACTGTAATTAGTTCAGAATATCACTAACACAGAGTGAGAAGTATGGAGTGATGAAAAAATGAGGCTATAGCCATGCTGGGAGGGGAGAGAATCACAAATGCATGCCTATTTGCAGAACGCAACTGTTGTTTGTCTACTCAGCATCTTGGCTACTTCTCCTCTGATCTTCTGCTCCCCTCTTCCCACTCCAATACACACACATTTCTTTTGGGAAACTGCTTCTCTACTCCAACAGGCCTGCTAATCAGGTACCCTTCTCCCTGATAACGGGGGAGGGCTCTTGTTCTGGGTCTGACCACTCATGTTAGCCATTCCTATGACTGTGGCCACTGGTCTAACGTTGGCCTGTGAGTCAATCCAGGCCTGTCAGAGTCCTTCCTGGGGATTTTTAAAATTTAGGACTGGTTGTTTGGCATGGTGGCTCATGCCTGTAGTCCCAGCTACTTGGGAGGCTGAGGCAGGAAGATCACTTGAGCCCAACAGTTCGCGGCTGCAGTGAGTTATGATCGCACCATTGCACTCCAGCCTGGGTGACGGAGCAAGATCCTGTCTTAAAAAAAAAAAAAAAATTCAGGACTGGCTCACAGAGTTGTAGATTCTCGCAGTAATTATTCACCCCAATCCCCTGTCCCCAAGGAGAATGAGAAAAAAGCTTGTCTGTGGTGGAAGACAATTAAGTAGAAAAGAGTAACAATGAGAGATAAAAGAGGAAAAAGAAAGAGAGAAAGAGAGAGAGAGAGACAAAGAGGGAGACAGAGTTTTTAGCCAGGACAAATCTCAGGATCTAGGCCCTGACATGCCCATGGCTACCCTAGTTCCTGTAGCCCTTATGCCATGCTGATCAAAGTCTGACCAGTACTCCTACTTATAATCACGTTGCTTATACAATTTGTTTATACATATTTTAGTAAATGTTTCTCCTCTTCCTCCTCTTTTGTTCACTTTTGCTTATTATATAGTAGCCCATTGAATTTAACACTTTAACTGCCATGTGAGTTGTATTTAAGTCACATTAGTTTTGAGCCCAGGGCTTTGTGAAGCATGTGTAACTCACACGTTTCTTTACCTTGGGAGCAATGAGAACTATTTTTCAAGTTGCATATAACTCACGCACAGAAAACAATAAAAAATAACAAATTTCCCATTAAATTGGAAAAGATCATTTTGTTTTCCAAGTTTTTATTCTATTTTCATAATAAAACACTGTGGCCCCAAGGAAAAAAATTTTTTCTAGTGTGGCAGTCAATGTGTTAAATATCTTTACTTATTTAACCAGCAGGTTGTTTCCAACATGTCAAACATTGTTGGTTAGGATTTGTGCAGAAGGAAGTGAGGAGGGAGGAGGTGGCATAGTGCTTGCCAGCTGCAGGGAATGGCATAAAAAAAGGAGCCGAGGTGAGAAAGTACACAGCGCGTTTAAGGATTAACAAATAATCCAGTCTGGCTGAAGGTGAAGAATAGTGGGAACAGAAGTAACTAGTGTCTCTGCTTGTAGTGTACTAATGGTGGGGTAGCTGAAAATACAAAAAGGTATGCAAATTGGAACTAGATTTACTGCTAAAAATTTAAGGAACTTGTCATGGACAAAATCATGGGGCAGCCACTTGGAAATGCCAGCATGCTGTTCTAAAAGCCACAAATTACAAGCGCTGGGAAGAGTTACCATACCTATGACCATCTTAATCAGCATTATAAGGACTCAGTACGAGGAAAACTACAAAAAAAATTAACTAAATGTGCTAAAAGCAGATTTGAGAAAATGAAGAGCAATTGACCAGGTAGAAAGACAAAATTTTATACAACTGTAACTGTTAAATTTATAAATTTGGTTGCAGTTTGTGTAGGGGATGGGTGTGAGTGGGATACTTTTTCACTACTCCTCTGGTTTTCATGAGATGTTCCTCCTGTCTTTTGTCCCAAATTTTACAGGAATAGAATCTGTCATAAAGAAGGCATCACAATCTAAGGCAAAGCATTATTTACTAAGTAATATTGAAACAATTGGTTACATGTTTAGGAAACAAATCAGGGTAAATCCTCTTTTTACAGTTAACACCATACCAAATCCGATATGGATTAAAACAAATGTAACAAATCACATCATAAAAGACTAGAAGGAAAAAAATGTGACTTTGTAGCATCAGTGTGAGGAAATAAAGAGGTTGGAGGGGTACTTTCTAAGCTTAAAAGTGTTGGAAAAAATTTTTAAAAAATGAAGATTAATGCATTTGACTACACAAACATTACAAATACAAACATTGCAAATTGCTATGAGTGTCTTACTCCCCCAATTAATACATTCTCGATAAACTTAGAATAATGTTTGCATCAATATGAAAGATGGTGGATTATTATGTAAAATGCCCATGCAGATAAATTGAAATCAGCAGAAATACAATTTCTGAGTGTCTTCCCCATGTTGGGTCTGTGCTGGATACTTTGCAAACATTTGGTTAAAAAAACATTACAAGGTTGGCATTCTCAGTTGTCCCGGGTAGAAACTGGGGGTCAGAGGTGTGTAGGGGCACACCTAGCCACTCATGCAATGGGGCACATGCTGTTTTGACTATGAGACAACTGTTCCTTCCTAGCCCCACCCCAGCCAGGTTCATAATCAATTCCCTGTGTTCCAGGAGCCAGGCTTCCTCTCCAGGCCAGCAGGTGGGTCCTGAATGGTCTCAGTGTAAAATGGAAGATGTGGTTACAGCGATTGGGTTTAGGAAGAGACATGTGGCAAATTCTGGCTAACGAAATGAGAGAGGAAAACCATTTAGGGGACCTTTGGGAAATAATTTCTCACTTTTATAAACAGTGACTTTTTTTTTTTTTTTTTTGCCTCTGGAAGGTGTGTAGATGTGACCATGCCTGGAAGTGCTCTCCTGAACAGGACAATGGAGGATGGGGGCGTGGCAACCTGAAGATCAGGGTTTGATAATGAACCTGGCTGGGGCAGGGCTGGGGAGGAACAATTGTCTCAGGCAGAAACAGCACCTGCCCCATTAGGTGGGTGACTAGGCCCACCCCTCTGACTCTCAGTTTCTACCTGGGTCAGCTGGGGATGTCCACCTTAAAGTGTTTTTCTAACTAAATATTTGCAAATGCATCATCTAGTGATCATGTGGGTGGGGCAGAGCCAAGCCCTCTCAGGGAAAAAGGCCCAGCACCTAACTGTACTCACTTCCTCCCCAAAGCACCCGTATTTAGGGGCTTCCTCTTTTGGAAGATAGTACATTTCCTTATTGTTTAGTCCTGCGGACACTGGGTGTTCCATTGCCGGCCACCAAAGGCGCCTAATGAGCAAATAAATTGAAGAACTGAGATTTGAACCCATAGAACACGAAATCCTAAATGGGAATATAACCAATTAACAAATACATGAAAAGAAAGTTTAACTTCATTAGTAAGCAAAGAAAAGTAAATTAAGCAATATTGAGACCCCTGTTTTTTGAAAAAAAAGACTATCACATGAGCAAAGTTTTTTGTTGATGGTGAATACCGTTATACTTTGCTGACATTTGAGAATCCAAACTCTCATATAGCTCTTTAAAAATAATAACAGCAGGCCGGGTGTGGTGGCTCACGCCTGTAATCCTAGCACTCTGGGAGGCTGAGGCAGGAGGATTGCTTGAGCTCTAGGAGTTCAAGACCAGCCTGAGCAAGAGCAAGACCCCCGTCTCTACTATAAATAGAAAGAAATTGGCAAAACAACTAAAAATAGAAAAAAATTAATCGGGCACGGTGGCACGTGCCTGTAGTCCCAGCTACTCGGGAGGCTGAGGCAGGAGGATTGCTTGAGCCCAGGAGTCTGAGGTTGCTGTGAGCTAGGCTGACACGACGGTACTCACTCTAGCCCCGGCAAAAAAAGCGAGACTCCGTCTCAAAAAAAAAAAAAAAGCAACAGCAGCTATCATTTATTGAATGCTTACTATGCAGCCGGCACTATGCAAAGCAAGCAAACTGATTTAAGCCTTCACCCAGTGAGATGGATATTATTATTTTCGGTTTAATAAAGTTTATAGATCCACTGACTTGATGAGTTCTCACAGATACAAAGGGTGGATCTCCGGGGCCCTATCACTCTGTAAATGAACCAAATGTGTGCCAGGGGCAATGGTAAAGTAAGGGCACCTCCGCAGCCACCACCAAAAAAATTTGTGAAGAAAGTTTTTTAATAGAATTTGAAATTTGATATTCAAAAATTAAAAGCATTAAAGTACTAATAGATATCACAGGGAAACATCAACTGTTAGCCTTCTTCATAACGTATTTTCAGGTGGGTGTTGTATTTATTTTGAGTTACCTATGCAAGGGGCTCAGGTGGCCTCACATACTTTTACGATTGCTAAAGGCCTCTAAGGGTCTCATTCCAGCCCATGGAGCTGGGATTCTGCCACATCTGACTCGAAAGCCTAGGCTCATAACAGACCACAGGTACCCGACTTAGAAAGCAATTTAGGGAATCAAATCAATAGCCTCAAAAACATTCATCTTTCTTAATTTATTAAGTTAAATATTGTGACAAATTGTAAAATCTTTAGGAATAAATGTGTTAAAGTCAGAGTTCTTTGCAATAGTAAAAAATTTGAAAATAACACAAATGTATAACCAGAGACCTCATTTATTAAGTTATGTAATGAAACTATTAAAAATAATCTTTATGAGGACTTTATAATAAAGTAGGAAACTGATTATATTATACAATGTCAAGTGGAAAAAAATCAGCATATAAAAGTATTTACTAAAAGTAGAACTGTGAAAAAGAAAAAATTTTAAGTCTGTAGAGAAAAAGACAAAAAAAAACACACTTAAAAATGTTAACAGAGACTGGATCTTGATACAATGGGTGATTCTCTCCAATTCTTGTATTTTCTGTAATGAGGAATTTTTCCTCTAATGACTTATATTCATTAGAGGAAAAATCCTCATAATCTTTATTTTTAAAAAAGAATAAAGCTCTGGGAAGAGGTCTTTATATAGATAGTAAAAATTACTGAGGAATTGAAAGTCTTCCACACGAAGATATTATAATGTGATTCCTCAGTGCTCAAAACGAAGGCTGGGAGAAAACACTCATGGCTAGCCTTTACTTACAGTTCTGCAGTACCACCTGACGTCAAATATTCTGCCCTACTTTCAGCTCATGTGATTCAATATTTGGTTCAGGAAGCATGGTCATGGTAGATACTCATGAAGCATCTGGGTAGGTTTTATATGTTTCTGGATCATTACATCCAAAAATATCCAAGTACGTGCAGAACTCTCTGAAGCTGTAAGGAGCTAGATAGTAAAAGAAAATACTAAAATGGAGTAACTCCACAAGGCTCATGAATATAATTTACTAAAATTCACTCCCTCTTTTTGGAAACTCTTGGTATCTATATTAGCCAATGGCCTCTCCTGGTTCTCCTCTAATCATCTCTGGCTGTTCCTTCTGTCTCCTTTGAGGCTCTTAATTCTGTACTTCTTCAAAATGTGTAAGCTCATCTGGTCTGCCCTAGGCCCAGTGCTTTTCTCTCTACACTTTACCCTGGACAACATCATCCTCTTACTTTATTAGTTCCTGCTGCCTCCATATACTAATCATCCTCTAATAGCTCCTAAGAGCTGGTACTTGATGACTTAAAAATATTCAATATAAAAGTTTGCATTAGCCTTTATTTTTGCATAACAGATGTCTGTTAGAAATAGTTATCAAAGAACAAGCATTTAAAACAATGTGTTATGCTTTTATTAACTTTCCCATCAATCTATCTGATGGCCGATGTTTCAGTCTTAAGATGTAGACTGTTGTTTGCTTTCAGAAATGTGCTTCTTCTGAAATTACCTCACCATAGTTTTAGCAATTGTCAAGTCAACGTACTGCTTCAAAGATTCCATTGGGAAACGCCATACGTTGAAGAAATAACTTGGAGGGTACAGTCACTCCATGGCTTCCCAGTTGACTATACCACAGTGAGGGACCATGGGTGACCTCTTCTGAGTAGGATGTCCCCTTCCAGGATGAATGTCTGTATAAATGGGTAATATGATATCCCCACATTATCCTTCCTAAGCAAACTCCACCTTTCCTTATAAGTGGTTTAGATGGTGTCTGTTTTTCATTGCTTTGCGTTGTCTGATAATCAAGGCATTTGTGTTGTCATTGCATCGAAAGGTCTGTAACGGGGCACAACAGCCACTTCTCCTTGCTCTGTTCCTCCCTCAGAGTTACTCTTAACTATTTTGGGCAATTTCTTAGCTGCACAAGCTTGATTAGGTATTGTTGTGCCCCACCCCTGCCTTTATTATTCTTGTCCAGTTGGTAGCCCCAATCATTTCAGCCCAACAAATATTTTAGAGAGCCAACTATGGATGAAGAGCTGTGCTTGGCACTGAGGAGTGCAAGATAAACAAAAAAAGAATCTTCAAAAGTAATTATGTTCCCTCCTTCTATCTTTCTAGGCCTGACCTGAGCTGTCAGCCACTCCTCCCAAATACAATTTCTTCATAGCTAGAGCTCAGAGTCAAAACCAACCAGGGGCTGGGCTGGCTCTTTTGTTCTCAGTCTTAACCTTTATTGCCACTTTAACTTATCAGCACAATCTTAGGTGTAAAAAAGCCTGAATTCAAGATTAGACATTCCAAACGCTCCCCAGCTATCCTATCCCAATGATTGAAATGTTCTTTCTTAGATCACGCACTCCCTCCCCTCCCCCTCCCCATCCACAGCCTCCTCAGGAAGCGACATGACTTAAACCCACAGAAACGATGACATTCACTAGATAATTGGCTTTCTGTGGAGCTAAGTGAAGAAGATCAAGACACTCCCAAGATCATAACCAGCCCATTGTTATTTGTTTCCTCTTTCACAGCGAGTTAGAAAGTTTGATAATCACCACTATCATTCTTCATTATTATCAAATACTGACACTGGTTTACCCTTTACACTAAATTTTTTTGTTTCAAGTTGCAAACAAAGGGGATCAGACATTATTCTGCATTCATTAAAAATAGCCTTGTTTTCCTCCACAGATTTACTACTTAGTGCCAAGTGAAAGCACCTCATAAATAGTAAATTCACAGAGCCTGTGCCATCCATTCAAGAGCAGGAAGGGTCCATGGAGCAAAGACCGACTGCTCTGGAGCTGTGAGCACCCCCTCCCCCACCGCCCCCCGGGGCAGCAGCGCCATCTGCAGCGTGAGGCTGGACTCCCTCCAAGTACTCACCACCTCCTTTAGAACTTTTATGGGCCTGCTATTTGAAAGCGTACTCATTCCATATGCAAAGGGTTGGATACACATGCACATCAGCAGCTTCTACGCATGCAAAATGTGCAGATGGGCAAAGGAAAATGAAGCAGGGGTTTGATGCTAAAACAAATTATTAACCCCAGGAATTCCTAAAAGCCACATAAGGGTCCTGTGGAAAAACAGCCTCTTTTGGAACTGGTAACTGGAATTTATTTTATATTTCAGAAACTGTGGTTTAGTAAAAGTGTAAGAAAAACAGCTTTTAGAACTTTACCTTTTTGGGGGTTTTTTTGCATTGTTTCCTTTGAAAACAAACATCTGAAAGGTTACAGAATTTTAACCAGCATTATCACCAATATCGATCTTTTCTCCAGGGTTCCCAGCTCTTATGGACCACATTGTCCTCACCCGATGTGCTGCAAGAGAACTGAACAATGTGCCTCCTTAAATTAACTAACAGCTGCGTGATTCTTTTTAGAAAGAGAAAGTAAGTTGAATTTGGGAGTAAGTACTATATGCATTATAGCACATTTTCAAATACTTAATATGTCCATAGTATTCATAAATATATAATAGATCTGGCAGCAGCTATACTAAACTTTTTTATTGAGAGTATTTCAAACTAGTTTATAAATTTAAAATGCTTACATTTTCAGACCATATTTAGATCTAAGTGCTTGCAGATTTATTTTTTATTTTTTTATTTTTTTGAGACAGAGTCTCACTCTTTTGCCCGGGCTAGAGTGAGTGCCATGACGTCAGCCTAGCTCACAGCAACCTCAGACTCCTGGGCTCAAGCAATCCTACTGCCTCAGCCTCCCAAGTAGCTGGGACTACAGGCATGCACCACCATGCCCGGCTAATTTTTTCTATATATTTTTAGTTGTCCAGCTAATTTCTTTCTA
>CAUYSK010080698.1:0-14792 GCA_963575035.1 Avahi laniger
CAAGTGTCCATCAATACATGAGTGGATTAATAAAATGTGGTATATGTATACCATGGAGTACTATTCAGCTTTAAGAAACAATGGTGATATAGCACCTCTTGTATACTCCTGGATAGAGCTGGAACGCATTCTACTAAATGAGGTATCCCCAAGAATGGAAAGACAAGCACCACATGGACTCACCATCAAATTGGTATTAACTGATCAACACATAAGTGCACATATAAGAATAACATCTATTGGATTTTGGAGAGGGGGGAAGAGGGGACGAGTGTATGCATACACAAAGAGTGCAATGTGCACCACCTGAAGGATGGACATATTTGAAACTCGGACTTGGGGGGAGGGGGGACAAGGGCAATATACGTAACCTAAACATCTGTACCCCCATAATATGCTGAAATAAAAAAAATTATAAACTTATGTGCCTAACTTTACTTGATTGTGTGGAAAATACTAAAGGAAATAAGTAGCTTCCTGAAGAGCGAGGATCCTTTCCTGGCCACACTTTCCTGTTTCACCCCTTAGTGCCTTTGTGCACGTCTTTCCCATGCACAAAGACATGGATGGAAACCATATATTTTGATAGTACTCCAAATCTGCTGAAGATTTACCATGGGGTAGGCATTCTCTAATCCTCATCACAGCCCTATGTGGTTTTTTATTCAATCCATTTGCTAGATAAGGAAAACAATCAAGGTTAGGTTATTTATTCAAGGTCATACAGAATAGGATCTGAAAGTCTGCTGGTCTCTAGAGCCTGAACTCTTAACCATCATACTTACCTCCCCTTCCCCGCCTCCCTCGCCAGGCATCCAGAATGGCATCACTGGCTCTTGAAGCTAGGTCTGGAACGTTGAGAATTCCTCATGATCATTAATATTCTGATCTGATTATTTTCTTTTTTTTTTTTTTTTGAGACAGTGTCTCTCTTGCCCTGAGTAGAATGCCGTGACATCATCATAGCTCACAGCAAACTCAAACTCCTGGGCTCAAGCAATCCTTCTACCTCAGCCTCCCAAGTAGCTGGGATTACAGGAATGCCCCACCATGCCTGGCTAATTTTTTCTATATATTTTCAGTTGTCCAGCTAATTTCTTTCTATTTTTAATAGAGACGGGGTCTCACTCTTGCTCAGGCTGGTCTTGAACTCCTGACCTCGAGCGATCCTCCCGCCTCGGTCTCCCAGAGTGCTAGGATTACAGGTGTGACCTACCACGCCCGGCCCAGCATGAGATTTTATTTTATTTATTTTTTTCTTTTCTTTTTATCACACTTCTCATCTCTAGAATCCAGCAAGAGTTGATGCTGCAATCTTGGGCCAGAAAACAGTTTGGGCAGAATTCCTTCTTTTAATGCCTTTACCTGACTGGATGAGGTCCACCCCCATTACAGACAGTAATCTGTTTTCCTCAAATCATATCTTCAAAAATACCTTCAGGCCAGGCGTGGTGGCTGACACCTGTAATCCTAGCACTCTGGGAGGCCAAGGTGGGAGGATCGCTGGAGGTCAGGAGTTCGGGACCAGCCTGAGCAAGAGCAAGACCCGTCTCTACTAAAAATAGAAAGAAACTAGCCAGACAACTAAAAATATATAGAAAAAATTAGCTGGGCATTGTGGCGCATGCCTGTAGTCCCAGCTACTCGGGAGCCTGAGGCAGAAGGATCGCTTGAGCCCAGGAGTCTGAGGTTGCTGTGAGCTACGCTGATGCCACGGCACTCTAGCTGGGGCAACAGAGTGAGACTCTGTCTCAAAAAAAAAAAATACCTTCATAGCAACATCTAAAGTGGTATTTGACCACACATCTGGGCACCATAGCCTAGCCAAGCTGACACATAAATTTAACTGTCACAGATCTGTAGATTTAGAATTTGGACATTTTTTAGCCATTATTTCTTCAAATATCTTTTCAGTCTCTAGATCTTCCTGGTTTTTAGGGACTCCAGTTATCTGTGTATTAAGCTATACAAAGTTGTTCACTGATGCTCCTTTCATTTTTTAAAATTATTTTTTTCTCTCTGTGCTTCATTTTGGATAGTTTCTGATGCTAGGTCTTCAAGTTCACTAATCATTTCCTCTGCAATATCCAATGTATAGTTAATCCCATCCCTACAATATCACCTTTGATATTGTAGTTTTCATGTGGAAAAGTCACTGTAGGACTTTTATGTCTTACGTGTCTCAACTTTTTGAACATACAGAATACACCTGTGATAATTGTTTTAATGTCCTTTAATTTTATCATCTGGATCAGTTCTGGGTCAGGTTTAATTGAATGTTCTCTTTTTTAGAGTTCACATTCAATAAATAAAACAATGATAGGGCACAAAAAAATTCAAATCAATATTTGGATTAAGAGAACAAAAAGGTAAGTAGGGCCAATGAAGGCTTCATGAAGGTAGAGACTGAACAGGGCCTTAAATTACAACAAGAATTCAGCTAGGTGGGAAGGAAGGCACCCTGGAAGGGAGAAAACGCCAGGTAAAGGTGAGAAGGTGGGCATAGGCGTGGGCACCTTCAGAATACAGTACGGAGGCTAAAGGACAAATGAGAAATCAGTAGCTTGGGGCATTTGCAGCCCAGTGCTCCAAGTGCGGCACTAAAGAAATACTTTTTGAATTGGGCTGAGTTTTTAAAGATCTCTAAGCAGGGCTTTCTCACAGATAGTCAAATTTAGGCTGGGGATCCAGGTGGGATGAAGTGGAAGGGAAGAAATGAGAGGCAGGAGCAGAGGCCAGCCGGCAGGGTTGAGCTTTAGACAAGAGGGCCAGAAATAGAAATATGAAAAGGAGAAGAGAGAAAAGAATCAGAAAAGAAGTCAAGGTTTGAACCTATACTTCTCAGAGAACCCTAACCTTGGCTGGAATGACACAGTGGAGGAAGGGAGTCTAGAGCCCTAGAAAAGTACTAAGTTTTATTTTGGACTCTTGAGTTTAAGGTGTTGGGTCTCCTGGGTAGAGATGTAGGACTGCAACTTGGGGTGCAGCTCAGAACCACCCCAGATGGACTGACCTGTCAGTTCAAAGGTGATGGCCTAGCCCTGAACAAGAGTTCAGGTCTCCTTGCACCATTTGTGTGATGACCCCAGAAAACTTGCTTAACCTCATTGTTCTTATTTCCCAACTGTCATGAGGTTTTTGTGAGGAACAGATGACCTCCTGGACATGAATGTGTTCATGTAGTTAAAATAGAGGGTTTTACAAAATAGGCAATAATAATAATCACTTTTTATAATTACATTAAGCCACATGAATGAGTAAGATCTTGGAGGAAGACAGCAGAGAGATTAAAGATCCCAGGGTTACAACTTGGAGAAATTTCACAGTATATCATCCAAAAGAGGAGTACAGGATGGAGGCAGAAGTAAACTTGGAGAGGTAAGAGACCCTGAGGACAGGGGAGTCCTCTGGGGTGGGTTCTGCACAGTAGAAGAAATTCAGCTGGCGAAACACTCATCAAAAGTATCTCTCTGGAGTTCAGGTGGTTCCAGTGCCACATGATGACTTTCAGAGTCAGAATCAACACAGAACGGAGAAAATACCTTCTGCGGATAGTGCTGCCCTGCCCTGGGAGATCCCCAGACATAATTAAATGGCCTGAGAGGTCACCTCAGAGAACACCTGTTTGTGTCCATCCTGAAGGAAGGGTGTGGTAACAAAGTGTATTTTGCTTGGTGCCTATTTTCCATCTCCAGCTCCCAAGCCCAGTCTCGCTCTTCTTACTGCCCCCATCCTTGCCTCCCATTTCCCCCAAGTCCATTCTCTATTTTGTTCTAAAAAATCTGATCCTGCCATCCCTGTGCTCAAATCCCTTCCATAGTTCCCTTCAGTTGCCTCAGGATAGAGACTGGACTCCTTAGACCCACAAGACCCTGTCACGCCCACGGGTACCCCAGCTGCAGTCTACTTGGCAGTTTCCCACGACCGCCCTGGGTTCTCATGGCTCCCTGTAATTGCAAGGGTCGCTTCTCCTAGGATACCCTGCCATTAACTTGGAAAGCCATTCTTAAGTCCCAAGCTGAGTTAGATGCCCCTACGCGTACCCTTGTCATAGCACTGCGTGGTTGCTGATAACCTGATTTCTCATCCTTCTCCATGGAGATCCTCTTTTGAGGGCAGGGAAGATCAGTATCATTTTTCTCTGTACAGACCCTACCGCACCATATTTCCCTAAACAAAACGAGATTCAAGTAATCTTTCTGGTTGTCCGTCCATTTGTCCCAGTTTGGGGTTTCCAAAATACACAACCACTGCAGCCAGGACAGACGAGAGAGCTTGGCCAAGAGCTCTCTAGCCAGGGAGCATGTCACTTGCACTTCCCTGGGTGGCCGCCAGGGGCCGCTGGGATCTTTGTTTTCCTTTCTCGCCCGGGGTCGGGGCCGGAGGCCTGCAGAGCGCATGCTCTGGGGCAGTTCGCGGCCCGGCCGGCGAGCGCTGGAGTTCCTGGTGGCTGTCCTGCACCGAGGTAGGTCGCGCCTGTGACCCACAGAGGGTCTGGGCGGAAGGCGGCGCGCGGGACGGCCACAGCCGGAGCACTGGCTGGTCCGCGGCGGGCCTAGGTCGTTGTCGGCTCTTGCCTGTGTCGCGCGGCGCCGGCCCCACGTGAAGCGGGCGGCAGGAAGGCGCGGTGCTGGCGCGCGAGCCCCCGGCCTCGCGGGGCGCCGGTGCTGCGGGCCCGGCCCCGCCTAGCCGGAGCTAGGGCAGCGCGGCCCCTCTGCCGCCGCGTCTCTTACGCCCGCCCCTCGGCGCCCGCGCAGGCGGGAGATTCAAACGGCCCGAGCACGGCGGGCGGGGTGCGCGCGGCCGCGGTGACCTCGCCAGCCCTGGCGCGCAGACCTGTGCGGCTCGCGGGCTGGGGCGGCCGCCCGGGCGGGGACTGCGTTTCTGCAGCAGGGAAGGTGGTTTTGTCCAGCATTCGTTTGAAGAAAGCGGCCTGCAGAGCAGGGAGGGAACCCTATGCGGGAGAGGGTCTGCTTTGGGGGCTTGAGGGTGGGTGGCGAGGGTCCGCTGCAGGGAAAGAAACCTCAGCGTCAACAGGCACCCAGATGACGACTTTTGACCGCTTGGTGCGGTGTGCCATGAACTCCCCATCAGCTCAATTTGTCAACAAATTATTTGCTGGCCGTCTATTCCGTGCCGCTCTTGCAGGACTGGGGGACAGTGGTGAGAACGGCGGGCCGGTGTGGCCTTTATGGCGCTCCGGGACTCCTTGGGGAGACCTCGTGTGGCCCGCTATCATGGTCCAGTGTGATCACCAAAGTATGCACTCGGAGCCTGGGGCGATGCTGCTGGCAAGTCATTCATTCATCAGATATTAATTGAACTCCGACCACGTGTGACTTGTGTGCCCCAGCAGAAGTGGAGTGTGTCTTGAACGGGGTTTTGAAGGACCAGTTTATTCAGGCAGCCTGGGGGTGGTGCGGTTAGGGCGATCCAGGCAGAGGGCACAGCACAAGCAAAGGCATGGAGGTATAGGCGAGTGTTACGGTCAGGGATACCACAGGTTTTTTAGTGACTGGAGGAGGACAGTAACAAGATACAGCAGGGGCTGGTGTGCAAGGCCAAGGAACACTGGGTAGAGTGGGGGGCGGTGGCGGGAGGGAAGGTTTCACCCAAGAGGGGCATCAGAGTGGAGCTTGAAGAGATGAATTGGGAGTTCACGAAGCTCCTGTTTCGAAGACATCCCAAGAGCAGGAATCCTGTTCTGTTCATCTTTGCAACTTCCAGTCGGGTGCCTTCGAGCGACCCACCCAATCCCTCTGAGATTAGTTTCCTTATCTGTAAAATGAAAGCAAGAAGCATGTGGGGAAGGTCTAACATCTGGTGTAGCCGTCGCCCCCTTATCGGGGGAGATGAATGCACAGGCCCAGGCACAGCTTGTATGCAGGGGGATCCGGGTGAGGAACTCCTGGTGCGAAATATGCCAGCTCTGTGCCTGGCATAACAGCAGTTCAGCAAATGTTTGTTGACACATGTGCCTTCTGCCTTCCCTCCTGGGGACCTTCTACACAAAGACATTCTTCAGCCTCTGAGTCTGGCTGGCAAGTTCTGCTGCTGGCTTGGGGAAGGGAGGGGACAGCTGCTGTGCCTGTCTCCCTGTGCAGAAATGAAGCTGCGGTGAGGTCACAGGGGGTCATAGCAGGAGCACTGAGCTCCTGGTGCACTGTCTAGTCTGGTGTGTCCACGCCCTTCATTCAACAAATAAGGAAACTGAGGTGCGGTGAGGCTGCTCTGACCCTGCTGGGTGTGGTCAGGAAACCTGGGATTTCATCCCACCTCTGTATGGCCTGGGGCACCTTCCCTGAGCCTCTTCTCATCTGTAAACCTGGGGTGATCACGCTACCCAGGGAGGGCAGGTATGAGCATTTTAGAAGAGGCTGACACACCATGGGTGCCTGTTAGCGGAAGTTGACACAGTATCTGACTTTCATTTGTGACTGTGTCTCACTCTTCTCCCAGACTGTAAGCTCTTTGAACATGGAAGCCGTGTTGAGGGCGCAGGGGCTAGAACACGAGGACAAAAGAGGACTCCTTATTCCCGGCCCAGACACTCAGGACGGGACAAGAAACACACCTGGGCAGTTAGGGAGTCTGTACAAAGGACTAAATTGTGCAGACAGGCAGGTCACGGGCACAGGGCTCCACCTTTTAAAGGTGGCCTCCCCTCCCGTCCCCGGCCCAGGGCAGGGCCCTGAAGGGGTGAAGAATCCGGGGCAAAAGAGAACTTATGTCTGTGGGACTGAGCCAGTGCTGTCTCCACTGCAGCAGGGAGTGTACCCAGTGTCCTTCCCCACGTTTCCCATGTTTTTCAGTGGATCTGTCACCATGTGGCCCTCCCTCAGGCCCTGACTGCCTCAGTGTCTCCTCTCTGGTCTCACCATCCTCTCTCAGCTGGCTTCTGTTCTCTGCTCCTTGTACTTGGCTGAGCTCGTGGGAATCTTGGGGGGGCTGCTCAGGCTAAGTAGCCTCTGCCTGGATCATGGTCTGCCTTTACCTGACCCGTTCATTTTTTTTTTTTTTGAATCAATTCAATATCCCTGGGTTCTTTTTCTGGCTCTCCTTTACTTATTGTGTGAACTTAGGCAAATAAAGTTACCTCACTGAGCCTCAGTTTCCTTCACTGTGAAAGAGGAGTGATAGCGCCCCCTTCTTTAGCTTGTCAAGAGAAGTAAAAGGTTTTTGCATATGGAAGACACAATGAGTGGCCAGTGCCCCCAAGGGGGCTCATATTTTAGGAAGTAGAGTGGTATGGTTGTTAGGCATGTAAATTAAAGTCATGATCCAAAAGCCTGTCCCAGTTTCTCTGGGAGAGAATGATTAGTTTAGGATGGGAGGAGGGTTCAGAGGAGGTTTACCAGAGGAGGTGACTGTGAGACTGAGACGGGAGTAGAAACTGTTCCAGTGGGAAAAGGGATGGGAAGGGCATTCAAGGTAAAGAGATGCAAAGGGTGTGGAGAGCGAGGACAGTTACAGTCTGGCCTGGTGCAACTGACAAGGAGACTGTGGGAAGAGAAGGGTGGATGGGGGACAGATGAGGAATGAGGCCAGACATTCCATCAGTACCAAACCCTGGAGGTCTCTGGTACCAGGCTGAGAAATGTGGGCTTTATCAACTGGGCAGAAGGAACCACGAAGGAGTCTGAGCAGGCAAGCAGCTTATTTCAAGTCTGAGGTTTGGCAAGTCCATGAATGACTTAGAGATTGAGATGGGGTGGGGAGCAGGAAGACCAGAGACAACATACTGTCTTTCCTAGGGGAGGAAGTAGGTAGAAGCAATTTCTTGTAACACTCAAGGGTACCAGCTCTGGAGTCTGACCAGCTTGGGACAGGTCCTGGCTTCCTCTTCTAATCTTGGGCAAGATACTTCACCTCAGTTTTCTCATCTGTAGAGTGGGAGTGTTGTGGCCAGCTTTCAGTGAGATGCCCCAGGACATTAGCCAACAGGTGGCTAAGGGGATGTTGACTGGGTCAGCTCCAGTGCACAATGACAGATTTTTTTTTTTGTTAGTGCCCGTGGTACCAGCCACCTCCCATAGCCCTTATTGTCTGACAACATTCCAGGCTCTGCTCACAGGTCATTCCAGCATCAGCACCAAACGTGCTGACATAATTCTGTTTCCTGGCCTTTCACTTGACTTCTTGTTTGAGTACTTTTCCATGCTACTGCACTGCCTCCTGGGCCCAGCTAACTGCTACAGATCCTTGTGAGGAGCTGATGGGATATTTGCCTGGGAGCACAGCCATCTACCTGAAACAAGAGGATATCTGTTATAGCCCACGCTCCTAGCCCATCTAACTTTGCCCATCTAACATCCCTTCTGGATGGCTCCCAAGCACTTCAGACTTAATGAAAACACCTGGTAAAATGAGGCTCCAGGCCTCTCCTGTCCTGTTGGTTCCACAGTGTTCTCCTTCTCACTAAATAGAAGTCTACCATACACCTAGTTATTTAAGCCCAAACCTGGGTGTCCTTGTGTTTGGCCAAGCTCACAGGGGGATCCTGGGCAGGCCAGCCAAGGATCCTCTGGATTTTTTTAGGATGAACAAGTTATTCCTGATTTTTTCCCCCCTCTCTCGCCCCCCACATCTAATCCACCAGCAAATCTAGTCTGTCTCTTAAGTAGATCTATTTCATATACTGTTCTCTGTTGCCTCAGAGCAAGTCAAGTCACTACCATCTCTCACTTGATGCCTGCAGTAGCCTCCTAAAAAGTCTGCCTGTTTCCACTCTTAGTGATCCTTCCAATCCTTTCCATTTTCTTTACAGTATTCAGCACAATCTTTTTAAAATGGAAATCTCGGCAGTGCTCAGTGGCTTACACCTGTAATCCCAGCACTTTGGGAGGTGGAGGAGGAAGGATCACTTGAGCCCAGGAGTTTGAGGTTGCAGTGAGCTGTGATGACACCACTGCACTCCAGCCCAGGCAACAGAGTGAGACTTGTCTCAAAAAAATAAATAAATGCAAATCTCGTGAAGACATTCCTCCACCTAAAACTTTTCAGTATTTTCCCTGCAAGGCTTGGCTGATCCAGCCTCTGCCTGCTTTGTCCCGTTTGACCACCGCAGCCCCAACCCCACTGGGCTCCCCGGGCTCCCAAACACACTGCACTGTCGGCTGGGACGCTGTTCTCCTGGTCTTCCCTTCTCATATTTCAGGTGTTAACTTGAATGCTACCTCCCTGACCACTGTCCTCCCCTATCCCAAGTTATTCTCTTTTTGTTTTTATTGTGATAAAATACATAACAAAAATTTACCATTTTAAATATTTGTAAGTGTACAGTTTTATGGCATTAAGTATATTCACATTGTTGTGCAAACCCAAGTTATTCTCTTGTCATATCACATGATGCCATCTGTAATAATTTTGGCTTTTTTATTTCTTTTTTTTTATGACTTTTTTTTTTTTTAATAAGCTAAACCACATGCAGCAGTAACAGTGCTAAGTGACGGGGTGCCTGACAGTGGCCACGCTCTCTCCACTGCCCCAGGCTCCTTTCCCTCTGCCTTGGCTTTTTTCTTTCTTACTAGAGTGTAAGCTCCATGAGAGTAGAGGGAGGGTTAGTCTCCTTTTTCCTTGCTCTACCTCCTGGCCCAAAGCCAAGCAGTGGTAGTAAACACTCAGTAAATATTTGTGGGAACGAATGAATAAATACTGCCATATACTGAGTACTTGCTGGGTGCTTGGCACTGGGAAGTCCTTTACAAACATTTCATTCAGTCTTGATGACAGGCCTGAAAAGTAGTCATTGCATCCCCTTATACAGATGAAGATACAGCTCAGAGAGGTTAAGGCTGCTGGCCAGCCAAGGTGACAAGGGCAGGGGTGAGCCACAGCTCTGGAAGGCAAACCCAGTTCCCTCTTATCCCAAAGTACATACATTTTTAGTGTGAGGAGAGGGTCTCAAAGAGGCAGGTTGAAGGGAAGGAGTCCCACCCCTGGGAGGGTAAAAGTTGGACAAAGTTCAGAACTGCCACGTCATCAGAGTCAGAACGTGGCCAGTCCCAACTTGCAGAAGCTCAGCCTACACAGGCTTGACAGGATTCTAAGCCCTTGATTACTTTCCCATCTTTAGTACTTTGTTGTCCTGCCCCAGGGTAACCAGTAGAAAAGTACCTGGTCTTGTGTTTATGTACCGTGGAGGGGAGAGCTGGAGAGGCTGAGGCTCTTAGGGGAAGAGAGGAATGAGGGAGGGGGTGCTGGTATGGCCCACAGCCAGGACTGAGAAGGGCTCTTGGAGTTCTCCTTCCATTCGTATCCTTAGGTAATAGAGTCTTTGTCCCTCATCTAGTAAACGGAGAAGAGATGGCTTAGATTAGATCACTGCTTCTCAGGATAGGGCTGTGCCTGAGTATTGCCGGGGGCAGGCCCTGGACACTACTAACACCAGTATTGATTTATCGAGCACTTACTATGTAAGAATGTTTACATTATCAGCTCACTTAATCCTACGCATCATACAAAGGTGTAAGTACCATTATCCCCATTTTACTGAGGAGGAAACTGAATAATAAAGAGATTAAGTAACTGCCCAAGGTCAGCTGGAAAGAAGTTCAGATTCTGGCTCCAGAGGCTGTGCTCTTGACCACCACATGCTAGACCACTTCTGCATCTGGATAGCTGCAAAGCACAGGTTCATTCCAGAGGGTTCACAGACTAGAGTTTGGAAGCCCCAGGCTTAGGCAGCATGACTGTCTTTCATGACCTTAAAGAGTAGGGCTCATAAAGATTTGTTTCCAGGGCTGCATATGTGGAGGAAAAGAAGACTTTGGACACAGGTTTGGGCTGGACTGGAATTGAGAGCGCTGGGGGAAATGTCTCTGTTCCCAGCAGCCTGGAAGAGACATGGAAGCCCTGGGGAGGCAGCAGCAGTTAAAGGAGGAGAGGGACCCAGGGCTGAAGCTGCCCTGGGTCTTCCTAGGTCCAGCCTTCCTTGTCACCCATAGGTGATTTCCTTTCCCCATTTTGTTAACACCTGGTGTTTGTATGTTAATGTGAATGTATATATAGTTGTTTTCTCTTGTTGGACTGGTTAGGAAAGACAGGCTCCTCCCAGGAGTGGCACTTCTGGATCAAAAGGGATAAACGGTCTGGTTTGGTTTCATTTTAATGAAAACAGCTTTACCCCCTCTGATCATAACAGTCATGTGTCACCAAAGCTACGGTGGTTATCTCAGGGTTAGAGAGAGTTATGAGGGATGTTTCACTTAATGTTGTTCTTCAATGTTTTAATTTTTTTCAAACAGACAAAAGAATTTGAAAACACATGTTAATGCTCCTCGTTAAACATCTTAGATATTAATAATATAGAAAGTATAAAGAAAAAAGCAAAAATTGTCCATAATCCCATTTTCTAGAGGTTACCATTGTTAATATTGCAGATATTTTTTCCACTCATTTTTCTACACATATTTTTATGTGCGTAATACTTTTTTCTTTTTTTCAAAAATGAGATGGTGGGCTGTTTTTCAGTCTGCTTGTTTAACTTGGCAATGGTGACTGATAAATTCATCTCTGAAAGCATCACTTATAATGGCTTCATACTGTTCTATCACAAATATACCACATATTATTATCTAGCTAATCCACTACTATTGAGCACATGGGTTGCTCTGTTTTTCTTATTTTTTATAATGTTATGAAGAACACAGTAGAGAATATTTGCGGAACTTAAATCTATGGGTGGGTGCATTATTCTGTTCTTGGGATAAATTTTGGGAAGTTGAATTGCTGGAAATTCCTTTGCCTTTTTTTTAGGTTTTTTTGATAAATGTTGCCAATTAGGAAAATGTTTGCCATTTCTGACATGTAGTATTTGACTGGGTTTTTCAGGACACAAAGATGCCACCCAAGCGCATAGCTAAGAAAAGGTCACCCCCAGAAGATGCCATTCCCAAAAGCAAGAAGGTGAAGGGTAAGTTGGCCTTCTCTTCTTTCTGGGTGGGTGCTGGCAGCCTCTTGGAGCCCTGAGAATCTGGGACTGGGATCCTTCCTCCCTGACACTTGAAGCTGAGGGGCTTGGATGACCAGGGATGCCACCTAGCTGAAGGGTTTCCTATAGCTCATTGAATCTCACCCTTGGGGAATCAGAAAGGGGCAGAGACTCGTCTAAAAGGCAGGTCCTAAGGCTTTGCCCCGGGCAGTAATACATTATGATTAGGACCACTGACTTCCAGAAGTGGGTTCAAGTCCTGGCTCTGCCACTTCCTAGCTGTGTAACCATGGTTGAGTCACTTAACCTCTCTGAATGTGGATTATCCACTTCATAAAATGGAGGAGAGAGCAGCACCAGCCTCTGTGGGCTGTTATGAGGATTAAATGGGATAATGGCCTGGCGGCATTTGAGGGAGGTGGCTGTGGCTCCCTCTCTCCTGGGACCCTGGAGGAGAGGACAGGGAGGAGAGAAGAGCCACCCCAGTCTGGGAGGAGGGAGTGTGGACCCAAGCTCAGACAGTGTCTGTCTTTTGCAGGCGCGAGGGCTGCTACCTCCCGCCGCGTTCCTGGCGCCCGCTCCTGCCAAGGTGCCTGTGGGCCGAGCCCTCCTGACCAGAAAACTCGACCAGGTGGCTCCCTGCCCAGCGCACCCTCTGCGCAGCCGCAGCAGCCCTGGCAGCTGTGGCCACCCCCCCAGGGGGAGGGGCTGGACACCATTGGCTGTCTGGGGCCACGGGTGGCCTCCATTGGCCAGCAGAAGCAATGCGGCCCACTGGTTGGTGCCTACCTGTCTTCAGGTGGCTCTGTCCGCTCTCCTGCCCTTTCCTCGTCAGCTGCTGGGCTACCATAGGAGAGGGGCGGAAGGGAATGGTTTTCCTCTGCGAATACGTCCAGGAGTTGAAAATGACAGCCTGGGGGTAGAGAAGGGCTAGGGTGGAGGCTGAGGACTGTGCTCTGACCCAGATGGTCTCCCTTGGTTTCAGGGCAGAATCAGCTAATTAGCTTTATGACCCTGAGAAGGTTACTGAACTTCTGGGAGGCTCTGTTCTTCCATATAAACGAGATCCTAAATAACGAAAGTCTGTAGCATACTTTGAGGGACCGCAAAGCAATTTAGAAGCAGGAGAGTAAGCAGTCAGTAAAGGGTAGGCATTATTATCTGACTGCTGGCACCATGGCTCCTTACTAATAACTTACAGCCAATTAGGAAAACCACCTTGGTCCTCACTGTCCCTTACCCTCCCCACCGAGATTCATTTCATGGTATTGAATGTCTCCTTGTTCCCATTTCCTCCTTCTCACATTAATGTGTTCAGTTTTTAATCTTCACAAAAACCCTATGAGATGGGAACTTTTGTTATCCCCATTTCACAGATGAGGAAACTTAGGCTTGGAAGGGGTCACACTAGTGGTCTGTGGCAGAGCAGGGGCTTGAACCCAGGTCTGTATGATCCCAGAGCCCACGAACTGACCTGTCCTCTCTGCTGTCATCCTACACACTCAGAGCCGTCTTCTTCACTCCTCAGTCTCACACAGGTCCCACAGCACAGAACCAGGCTTGGTGCTGACACTGGGCCAGGGCGACGTGGGCCAGCTGGGGTTAGGTGAGAATGTGATGGAGAGGAAGAAGCCAGCCCTGGTGTCCATTCCGGAGGATGTTGTTCAGGCCGAGGCTGGGGGCATGCACACCGTGTGTCTAAGCAAAAGTGGCCAGGTAGGTTGTGGAGGTTGGCACAGGATTGGACAAGGCCTGGGGTCAGGGGGATTGGGGCAGGACCTTTGAGCCACACATATTTTGCTGTGGAGATGGAGCTGGCTGGCCAAGCAGGGAGTGGCCTAAACAAGAATGGACTGAGGCGCGGTCCACAGGCGCGGTGGCTCACGCCTGTAATCCTAGCACTCTGGGAGGCCGA
Source organism: Avahi laniger (assembly GCA_963575035.1). Taxonomy (NCBI): domain Eukaryota; kingdom Metazoa; phylum Chordata; class Mammalia; order Primates; family Indriidae; genus Avahi; species Avahi laniger. Next base: position 13,848 of record CAUYSK010080698.1, read on the forward strand.
GGTGGGAGGATCACTCAAGGTCAGGAGTTCGACACCAGCCTGAGCAAGACTGAGACCCCGTCTCTACTAAAAATAGAAAGAAACTATCTGGACAACTAAAAATATATATAGAAAAAAAGCATTAGCCAGGCATGGTGGCGCATGCCTGTAGTCCCAGCTACTTGGGAGTCTGAGGCAGAAGGATTGCCTGAGCCCAGGAGTTTGAGGTTGCTGTGAGCTAGGCTGATGGCACAGCACTCTAGCCCAGGCAACAGAGCCAGACTCTGTCTCAAAAAAAAAAAAAAAAGAATAGACTGATCGGCCAGACCTTGCACTAATGGGGGCATCCTGGGCACAGGTCTACTCCTTCGGCTGCAATGATGAGGGTGCCCTGGGAAGGGACACGTCAGTGGAGGGCTCGGAGATGATCCCTGGGAAAGTGGAACTGCAAGAGAAGGTGGTACAGGTGTCAGCAGGGGACAGTCACACAGCGGCCCTCACCGAGGATGGCCGTGTCTTCCTCTGGGGCTCCTTCCGGGTAAGGCTTGGTCTGGAAGACTGCATGGGGCCTGGCAGGTGGAGTTAACTGGTGGGGCCCTAAAGATAATCACCTCCATAGCCCCACTGTACTTACTGTTGGGGAGATGAAAGCCCACAGGTATTGCCAAGGCCCGACCCAGGTCACTGGCTGCTTCCTTGACTCTGACGTTACGAAGTGTATTTCCTGGGCAAGGAATAGGTCAGGGATGCTCCTGGGTTGAGGCTGATCCAGGAAGCCTGCTGTCCTCATCCATCTCCCTGTCTTCAGCGTCCCCCTCACCTTCCCAGCCCTTTTCCACCCTTCCCAGAGGTTGGGCGGGCAGGGAGGCAGGGATTGTCGCACCTCAGAGATCTCAGAGTTTCCAAGGCAGGGGAGTGTAGTTTAAAAAACAGATTAAGCATTAAAATTGTTTTGGAACTTTGGCA